>JARHVA010000968.1:102500-237500 GCA_037957365.1 Torreya grandis
TGCAAAACTAGATAATTTTTTTGTTAAAATGCATCCCAAGGTGGCATTAGTAGTAAAATATGAAATCAAAATACTCATAGATGTGGGATTCATTAGATCCATTGCACATTCTAATTAGGTTTCTAACATTTTACTCATCACTAAACCTAATCATGACATTTGATGTTGCATTGATTTTCATGACATAAATAAAGCTTGTTTGAAGGATGAATTTCCTTTACCAAACATTGACATGATCATCAGTTTTGAAACCAAATATGAGACATTTTCATTTATTGATGCTTTTTTTGGATATAAAAATAACAAAATTAAAACAAACTAACTAATAAAAAAACAACATTTACCACCTCATGGGGAATATTTTATTATATTATCATGCCTTTCAGAATCAAAAGTGTAGGATCAACATATCAAAGGGCAATGAAAAATAATTTCCATGACTTTATTCATAAAACTATTGAGGAATATTTTGATGATTTACTCAGAAAATCGAAACACCAAAAAGATCATACCATATATTTATGGTAAATATTTAAACGCTTAAAATTTTTAAATTTTTATTTAAATCCAAACAAATACATTTTAAAAGCATATTATAAATATTTCTTGGGCTACATTATTTCCCAATAAGCATCAATGTTGATCCAAACAATGCAAAATATATTATTTAGATGATACCACCAACCAATTTAAAATAGTTATGATCTTTATAGGGCATAATTCAAGCAATTCAATGTTTTATTGATCAATTGGAATACACAACAATTTATTTCACATGATTTCTAAAAAAAGAGAAATAATTTATATGTGATGATGCTTGTCAATTTTTTTTGACAAAATCAAGGAGTATTTAGTAAATACACCAACATTGATACCTCTTATACTAGATCTATCATTACTCCTTTATATCTCAACAAATCATGAGCCCTTGGGGGCCATGTTATCACAATATAATGATGACCATTGAAAGCATGATATTTATTACATAAGAATACAATTGGTTGATTATGAATGAAAATATACCATGATGACACTACTTTCTCAATAATGATAAATTATGTGTATCATTGGTATTTTATACATAGAAATTATGACACTACTTTCTCAATAATGAGATCCATGTTATAATTAAGGAATATCCCATGAAGTTTCTTATGAACATAACCCACCTAACCAATGACATATCTAAATGGGTGATGTAGTTTAATAAATTTGGTAACAATTTTATATCACAAAAATCATTAAAAGGCTAAGTTATATCCTATAAACTAAAATATACTCCATTGCCATATCTATTCCCAAATTTTTAGGCATTTTATGATGATTTTGTATCATATAATATATCTAATAAACCATGGACAATTTTCTTTGATGAATCTTGTTGTATGATTAGTGACATCAGTTATGATGATTACATCAATTTGAAAATACATCTAAATACATCAGTTATGATATCCATCTATTATGTCAAAAAAAATGTATGATTTATAATCTATTTCTATCACATTTATTTATATAAGTAGGTAATATTATAGTGACATTTATAATTTCTTATATTGAGATTACATACCATAACATTTTATGCAAAATAAAAAATGTAGACTACAATGTGAGGCACTTCATTATGTTATCATTGGAAATGATTTATTCAATTGAATATTTGATGGTTAATTAATTTAGTTCTTAAAAAAATATGAAACGTGAACCACACTCTTATAAATGCATGATAGTGAGTGTGGATGACACTTCAAGGGACAAGTAATGTCTCATAAATTATCAAACTAAGGATATTATTAGCCTATAATGGAAAAATAAAATATTGATCATACAAAAATATTCTTATAATTACATAAATACAACTTCATGATCCATCTCAAGAGTAATAATTTATTTTCTTACCATGGCCCTTATACTTATGAGGTTTTGATTTGATTTGAAAAATAAATCATGTATCTACATATGGTCATAAATTCATAATTACAGCTACATAATATTTTACCAAATGGGTGGAGGCCATTCCACTTAAATATACCATCGAATACGACATATGAATACTTTTAATTACTAATATTATTTACCATTTTGTCTTAATTTCATTAAAAAATACTAATAATGAGTCATTATTAAAGGATAAAATAGTGAAGCACTTTTGCTTCAAATACAAAATCAAAAATACATTTTCTACACCTTATTATCCACATCGTAATGGAAAAGGATAAGTAAAAAATAAAACCATTACAAAAGTCCTTGGAAAAATGTTAAAAATAATATAGCATAGATTGACACCAATAAATGGTGTATGTTTTATGGGCATAACACCATTTTTTTGAGACCTACTCAATTTACACCTTATTCATTGGTTTATAGTATAGAGGAAATTCTACCTATTAAACTAGAAATACCATATTTTCATTTACCGCAAGAATATTATAAAATATAATGAATATAATTAAAATTGATTAATTTATTTATAAAAATTGAGTTCAAAATGCTCCCATAATATTTATTATTTATGGATATATCAATATCATGTAAAATGAGCATAAAAAATGGTGCATCCACATGAATTTACTTTGGGATAATTGATACTAAAATAAAATTGAAAGAATACCAATGAAAAAAAATATAATAAAGGTAATTTCAAACTAAAGTGGTTGGGTTCATTCATATTTACACAAAAAATTAGAAAATTTGTGTACCACCTAGCTAAAATTTATGGAAAACCTCTCAAGAAACTAATGAAAATTATGCACTTCCAAAAATATTATACCTATATATTCCAAAATATACAAAATAATAAAATATTAAAGAAAATATTAAAAGGTTCCAATAAATTAAAAAATACAAAAACATTCATATAAATTCAAAAATATTCAGCATTCCCATAGTTTAATAACTCCCTAGAATCTATGTTTTTTGCATCATGTTATTATATAGCATATATTTTCTTCCCCATATAAACATTTATTTCATGCATCCTTGAGTGTAATACAAATATAGCCAAAAACATGATATATTCATTTATAGACATTGGAATTTTCCTCTACTCAAATTATATAGTTGATTGGGGCATCTACTTCTTTAATCATGATTGATACATGTTACATATCATTTATGATCATTTATAAATTATCATGTTCAATCTTATAGTGTTAAAACATGTTTATATCAATGTTCATATCCTTCATAATGTAATTGATATTTTTTTATGTTATTTAGGTTTTATGCATAAACATGCTAAGCAAATAATTATTTTTAAATGCAATATGATAATATTTAGAATTTAGTAATATATGTCAGCTTATGGAAAACTGTCCATTTACATGTGCAATAAGTATAATAAAATATTAGGAAATCAAGAGAAAAATATATTGTATCTTATTTCATTTTTTTTAGACTATGATGTTGATCTAGAATCATCTCATGATAATTAATAGGTTTTGAGATCAGGTTGCTCTATGCTTTGACTATTTTTTTAATCTTGGATTCTTGTGTCAGTTTCTTGACACTAGCATAGATATTGATGTCTAGGTTCACCATAATTTTCTAGTCCAAAATATATATAATAATGGATACAAATATTTTATAATGCTAAAATATCACTAATATATGTTTTTATTCTTTCAAAATATGTCAATGTGTGTATTGAGTCCAACTAGTAAGTAAAACCTTGGATATCTTTCCCTTGGCCACATATGATTTTGGTAAAAATGGTTGGCACGTGATTAGAGATAACCTTAGGAACCTTATCTATTACCAAGTTATAAATACATAGTCATATAATCTGAAGAGGGCCTTAGACTTGCATGTAGTTCTCCCTCCTATGTATGTTTTTGAAATGGTGATCATACAACTATATGATCTTTCTCTTATTCACAACCCTTGGTATAAGAAATATAGGTGAAAATTGATATTTTAAATGCATTAGACCTTTAGTTCCATTAATATAATGTAATTTTATAGATTCAAATATAAAGTTTTTGTTAATTTATAAACTTGATTAGTAATACATGATGATATGAATAAAACCATAACTATGTATATACAAGGATCTCTTGAATTTTAATTAGAACCTAGTGGCACATAAATATATGATAATATAATAAATGCATGGGGATAAAAAATCGTGATAATTCCAAAATTATTGAAAATGAACAAAATTAAGTCTTGAAACTTGCATTATGGTTTAAAACCTACGTCAACATAGGTGTCTAACCTAAATGTAGGTGTATAAAGGCTACAAGCATAGGGATAATAGAAAAATAGGCAAGCATCCCTATCATATTCAATTTTACAATATATAGACCTAAAGGGGAAGATAAATAAAGTGAAAAAAGATGTAATTGAATAGGTTCATATGACATTATGCCACTACATATCTAAGTCTCTATCAAAAGGCCTATATGTTCAAAGATATATGAAAAACATACTATGAAACTATGCTTGTAATAAATATGGGTATATAGACTTTACACCCCATAAAATATAGTAATGCATGTAACTAGAATTACTAGTTTAAAGTAAAATAAAATTCATACCTTGGTGTGTGCAACAAATGTTGTATTTAATTGATCTCTCTTTAAATATTTTGATTGAATGTTTTCCTACAACTAAAAGCATGTCACAATGTTAATGGCATATATAATCTATGGATGAGAAATAATATAAATTAAAATAAAGAAAGATAATGGATATAATACACCTATGTATGTGTTATGTAGTGATGGTTATGGAATGTTGGCTTCACCATGGAGACTAGATAAGTGGAATGGGACTTGAAACCTCATCCATATTCTATATAAGAATATGAATGAGTTCATAAGTGGTCAATTAGTTTACACCATGGAGGTGCTATATCTAGAGTGGGGAGAGTTGGGAGGTGACCATGCCCTCAACCTAATATAAGAAGAGTGTTTCTTCATTCATCAAGATTAGCTCATATCAAACAACATAACTTGATTGAATATATATATATATATATATATATATATATATATATATATATATATATATATATATATATATATAAATGTATGTATATATATATATATATGTATGTATGTATGTATGTATATATATATATATACATATATATATATATGTGTGTGTGTGTGTGTGTGTGTATATATATATATGTATATATATATGTATATATATATATGTATATATATATGTATATATGTATATATGTATATATATATATATATATATATATATATATACATATATACATATATATATATACATATATATATATATATATATATATATATATATATACTATTCCTTCTATGTACTTTAATTTTGATTTATCTTATAGATTCACCAGATTATTGTACACTGCTACTATATCATGGACTTTTATTTCATTATGGACTCTTACCATACATAGGATGAACTTTTACACACTATCATAAAGCCTCATATATCTACAATGGATGGTTTTATAAATATGGTGAGATTGGATGATTTAATCACTCAAATATATATATATATATATATATATATATATATGTATGTATATATATATATATATATATGTATGTATGTATGTATATCTAAATATATATATGTATGTATATATATACATATATATAGTATGTATATATATACATATATATATATATATGTATATATATACATATATATATATATATATATATATTTGCTTCATTCATCAAGATTAGCTCATCTCAAATTACATAGCTTGAGTGAATATATATATATATATATATATATATATATATATTTGAGTGATTAAATCATCCAATCTCACCATATTTATAAAACCATCCATTGTAGATATACGAGGCTTTATGATAGTGTGTAAAAGTTCATCCTATGTATGGTAAGAGTCTATAATGAAATAAAAGTCCATGATATAGTAGCAGCATACAATAATCTGGTGAATCTATAAGATAAATCAAAATTCAAGTACATAGAAGGAATAAACTATTTTTCATGTACCCTACCATATTTGGGGTGAATAAAATCATTATACATAGATCAATGTATTTTTATTATCATAAGCACCATTACTAAGTAATTTGTTTGTAGTGATAATATCATTGTATATAATTTTGAGCCAAATATATATACTCACCATATACTATAAAGGATACCTAAAGATAATTGAGATTAGTTGGATCAAGGAGGATATATTTCCATAACATGCCCACACTAACTTTGAAGGATCTGATAATTGATTTAGGTATGGAAAATAAGTTTCTATAACATGCCCCCACTTAAATTTGGTGATGTTGAGTACTGAATAAGTGTGAAGGTCATGCCATTTTGGAATGCCCCCACTAAAATATAAAACTTTGAAAATGTGGGAGTCATTCCTATATGACATGCCCCAGCTTATATGACCCCTTCCCCATTCTGAGATGAGGGGGATATAATTTGGTAGTCACCACATCATAAAATGATGAAGTGGTTATGATGTATATAGATCAAGTGTGTAGGATTCAATTATATATCGATGATGTGATTTAGTAATTTTTTAAGAGGGAATATAATAATAGTTTGATAATATTAATAATTTTGAATGATGCATGTGTATCATACAAGAATTTAGGATTTTTTTTCATAAAAATTGATGAAATTGATATAATATAGAAAAGTTTGTTGTTTGGATCCAAAGGTGTGGTTTCTAATTTAGACTAGTGGTGCTCAAGATATGTGCCTTTGAGCTTCTTGTTTAATTTTATATAATGAATTATAATAATACATTTCAATTCATTTAAATTTTGAACCCTTTAGAATTTGGAGCTCTATATATTATTTTATAATGCCACATGAGAGACCTCTATGACCACTACAATTTGATATATTTTGGAAAGCCTTAACTGACTAGGATTTTAATGAGTTATTAAGTATGTTTATCTATGATTTATATAATAATTTTAAATTTTTGAATTTTTTGGTAATTTTATAAAAAATAGAATTTTCACAGGTTGATGGAAACTTATGCCTTTTTTTTTTGAAAATAACATTAAAACCTTTATGGTAATGTCTAAAATTGGATGAAAACATCCAATGTATGTTTCTAGAATTGATGATAGAATCCAATGCTACTGTCCATTTAAGTTTATGAAAATTTTAATATAAAATTAATTTATTATCACTCAAATTTAATGACTAACACATTAATTTTTCTTTCTTTTTAGTCATATAAGGATATACATATATGATATTTATTTCATGGGATACATTTTTACATCATGATAGAGCTAGTTCTAGATGTAGCTAACTCAGGCATGATTGATCAGGTTAGGTGGGGCCATGTGGAACAACTAGGGTAGATTCTATATGATATCCACCTTATCACATATTTAACCAAGAGGTTAAATCTAGACACATGTACTTTATGGCTCTTGATAGGGTAGATGATAGTTACTTTGGAGGATGTTTATCACATTTTATAGTTACCTAGGTGTAAGAGAGCATAAGTTATTAGGAATGGTAGTTGTGGTATATTCAATGGTCCCATCATTATTTCACTAGGTAGTGGGCCATAGATGTAAAGTTGAGTAACATGATATGTCTATATAATATTATTAGAGGTAACATCCCATGGATATGGAAATCTATTTGTGTCCTATTAGCTTCATTTTTAGTGGTAAAAGGTGGAACCATGGAAGTTTCATATCACATGTATCAGGTTGTTCAAGACATTGATGATGAGGGTACCTAGTATTCTTAGGATCACATAATGAAAGTCCATTTGTATAAATATATGTATAGATTATATTTAGATAGTCATGGTCGTGGTATTGGAGCTAGTACTTTCATACATGTTTGTTATTATGGTCATATTATAGTGGTATGACTAGTTTATGGACCCATAATAGGATGAGCTCAAAAATAGAAATTTGTAAAATGGTGGATGTAGATGGTGATGAGGAGTATAACTTTAGGGATATGACCTCGACATATTATTAATGTGATTTTATTACACAAAATAAATTTAATGAGGTAGCCTCTAATGTTTTTAAAATCTCAATGGATATAAACTCCACTCTAGGGCATGAGTTATAGGTATGTGTTGAACAACCAAATGGTGGAATAGTAGGATAAGTATGTAAGTTGTTTAATCATGTGAATGGGTGGCTTAAGCTATCAAATTTTTTAAAACTTAGTTGATTTGGATGGATGGAACCTATGATAAAGTGAGTAGATCTTAAAATAAACTCAAAAAGAGGTAAAGGTAGGGTAGAAAAAAAATCTCTATGATTTCAAATGGATTACTTTCAGGATGGTCTCTTTGTGGCCAAATGTCTTAATAACAATGTTTATGGATATAACCTATTTCACACACACATGAAATCATAGAAGGGTAGTTTAGGGAAGAAATGATATATTAAAATATAAGGTATTATCTAAATATGTCTTCTTTCTATATTATCTATTCCACATTCTTGTTTAGAAGATTATAGCTTAGACCAAAGGATATCTAAGGAAATAGTTACTCACACCTAAAAGAATATATCAAGAAAACACTTATGAAAAGTTAGAGTATTTGAAAAATTAAACTTAATTTCATATAATAAATGATATTTTATAATTATCCAATAACTATATCACATCATCAATCAATATACACCATAAATAACAATAAGAAACTTTCCATAGATTTTGCACACTTCAAATTACTGAATCAAACAACCAATAAACTAAAATTAATTAATTAAACATAATTGGAATGAAATAAAATTAACACAATTACATGAAAATAAAAAATAATTATTCATCTATTAATAATTTTACAACTCATGAATACAAGAGGATTACAAGTATAGATAGATATATAGAGGGGTCATTATTAATAATTTTACCACCATTGGTCAAAGTTGCTTATGTTTAGGTTTTGAATAAGACTCTATTCATGGAGTTAATACTTGTGTGAAATCTTATGTGTCATAAATTACCTTCATAAATGTTTTTAAATCAAAAATTTGAGGCAAAAAAGTGGATAAATGCAAAGGTACACGTATTGGGATTTTAATTAAAGAAGATAGATAGTTAGAAAATACAATTTTTGAGAGGTTTAAGAGATTGTATAAACACATAAAATGGATTTAATGGTGAGATGTGTTCTTATATGTATTAATTAAAAAATAATAAGGTCTTCATCCCTCATTAAACTCAATAAAATTCTAAAACTCATACCTATAGGCATTCAAAAATTAAACTGTGCAAGCTAAGAAACACCAAAATGTGCATATTTTAAGTTTAATTAAATGAAATATATTTAAATTTGACATGGAGGTATATTTTTATATCCTTGAATGTTTTTGTACTATAATTTAGGATAGATAAAATGTAAAAATACATGTTTAATCATGAAGGAAACTAAGGTTTTTCACTATTTTGCTCACAAATGGAGTTAGAAATGAGTGTTTTAGGTCCTTATAATGGAAACAAGTTTTGAGAGTATGTATAATTAATTTATGTCTTAATAAATTATTATTCAATGAAAACCAATTAAAAATAGGCTCATCCCATTGAGAAACATGTCCAAGTCACCTTCAGGGCAGCAAGTAACCACTTTTTATGAATTTTTATTTTGGAGTTTACTTAGGAGTTTTGGATATTTTTAAAATTTTAAAATTATTAACCATTTATAAATATATAATTAATCATGAGGATAATTTTTTGAGTCTTGGAACTCATTTTATAATCCCTAATCCAAATTAGGGTTTCTTGGGAATAAGAGAACACAAAAGAGCATAAAATGGAATTTTTGGAGTTGTATATGGATTTTAGAGAGTTTGAAGGTTTATTACACCATTTTTATTATATTAAAATTCTATTTAAAATAATTATCTATTCAAAAAATTCATATTCATCAAGTTTCAGGTTCTAAAGATGCAATTCAAGAAGATAGTCACTTGTAAGAATAACTAGTATAAGGGACTATTATTATCATAATCAAACATATTATTTATAGACATATTTTATGAATAATTATATAACATAGAAATGATTATTTTTTTCTCTAATACACCCCCAAATTTGGGCTAATTTTAGACAAGGTCAAGTCAAATAGAGCAAGCATTCAGTTAGCCCTAGAAAAGTGGAGTTTGAAACATGTAAAAATAGAGAAGTTGAGTGAAAGTCTTAGTTAATATTTGAGGAAATTTTTAATATAAGATAAGATTTATAAGGTAAAAATTTAATATATCTCCTAATACACCCCCTTTGGGCTAAATTTAGAAATTTCAAGAAGTCAAACATGTATGCAAGATGAAAATGAGATATATGAAGTCAAACTCCAAGTTACAAGTCAAGATAACTCAATTCAAACTATAAGATACAAATAGATTGAATTAAATTATAAATTAATTAGGCATGAAATATCAAAATGAGTTAAATATAAGTCACAAGTTCAAAAGGAGTTAACTATATATAGTCAAATATCTCTTCAAGTTGAAGATAATTTAAACACATCCAAGAACCTTTGACCTTTTTCAAACCTCTTTCTCTCTAATACCACACCATATTACAAGGAAAATAAGATTTAAATTTAAATTTTAATATTTTTTGATTTGGGTAAGCCATTTATAAGATTGGGTTGGATTTGGATTTCAATTGAAGTAGGAGTGAACTAGTACTAGGAATTAGTACTAGCCCAAACTCACCTAGAGATTCTTGTACTCTCTCTCTCTCTCTCTCTCTCTCTCTCTCTCTCTCTCTCTCTCTCTCTCTCTCTCTCTCTCTCTCTCTCTCTCTCTCTCTCTCTCTCTCTCTCTCTCTCTCTCTCTCTCTCTCTCTCTCTCTCTCTCTCTCTCTCTCTCTCTCTCTCTTATATATGTACGTTAATTTTTGAATAATTATGAGTATATTATACCTTTGGATTATATAAACCCTATAAAAAAATTTAATACCTCACCTTTGAAGTAATAAAGAACTAATTTTTCCTCCATTTTCAAGTTATTCATGAAGTGTGTTATAAATGTTTCATTGGTGTAACTTAGTGAATGACTAATATTCCTACATTTATGTCTATATATATCACCTTTATGGATAAAATTATAATTATTTCAAGTCACATAGAGTGTCTAAGTCTATTTTTTACCTTATTTAGAAGTTAATTCTACCATTATTTAGTCCTTCCAAGCTAGTTTGTGTTTATCAAGACCTTTATGTGAAATATTGATGCAAGAGTCATTATATGAGAATGAAGTGAATGTGTGTAGGTTATTTATCTTATAATGTGTGTCATTTATACTAATAATTTACCTTTTTTAAAATAGATACGATTTTGGTGTGATCTTTACCCTTATATACTTTTGATTAGAGCTCCAACTAGTCTAGGACACAATCGGGGGCTTAGATCCCTAGGTACACAAGTACCAAAATTACCAATAATGGACACAACTAGCCTGATAATACCAAAAAATATCCATAAATAGATTAATACTAATGATAATACATAACTGACCTCCAATACCATCTAATATTTGACCCTAGGTGGTGCTTGTAGTAATCAAGTTGCTTTACCAACTCACCCACATCTCATGAGTGGGAATAATTGACCTTAATAATGGTATATCATCCCAAACTTTTATTTTTTATATTCAATTTCAGATTGTGTAATGCTCCTTCCCCTTTTCCTAGTCATTAAAGCACATAATTACATAATTTAGAGAAAAATAGGTGAGTGTAACAATGTTAACCAACCCTTCATCTAGATATTATATTAAAAATAAGGTCACCCACACCTTAGAGAGTTTCCATTGTATCAATAGGAGTGATAAGAGGCACACATTCTTACAAGGGTGAACTTCTGAATGATAAAAATCACCTTATCCCCCAAATTTATGCAAGAGTCTAAAATTACATGTTAATGATAATTAGAATGAAATTTATAATTAATAAAAATTATGCATGTATGTATAAACATAATCAAAACTAAGTAATTTAATATTGGACTCACTCTTACAAATATATGCAATGTATAAATGATTAAAAATTTATTAAATTCATTAATATATTTCTGAGTTACACTATCAATCTACATGCAAAGTACATGTATAAATAACTAAATAAAATAGGGATTACTAGTT
Source organism: Torreya grandis (assembly GCA_037957365.1). Lineage (NCBI taxonomy): Eukaryota > Viridiplantae > Streptophyta > Pinopsida > Cupressales > Taxaceae > Torreya > Torreya grandis. Next base: position 114,575 of record JARHVA010000968.1, read on the forward strand.
GATGGAGCCTACATGGTCAAATTGATAATCATTAGAGGGAATTTAGTGGATGTCATGGTTGAACTGGAAGACCCAACCATATCATACTTGTTTTCTTCCAACTCATAGTAGTGCTTATACCCAACACTATGTTATAATATTATTGAATCCATGTTTAAAAGGGAAGTTTTATGCACCCTGGTAACCTACACTAGTAACCATCCATGCTCAGTCTTGGTGGATATAAATTCCACTAAAAATATATCCACATCTATTACCTTATTTGTGGTAAAGACCAACTCTTTTTCAATTTCTTCTAATGTACATCCTTGAATACTTTTCTTAAAATGAGCTAACTCTTACTATAGTAGTTGATCAAAATTGGACATGCTTGTTAATTTACTTAAATAATCTAGGGTATGTGAAAGTTTTAGATCATCTAAAATTTTTAGGTCTTGATTTTCCTAATCTATCAATTTAACAATCAAGGCTTGTGTACTTGATACCAACTCCTTCACTTCTGAGGTCTTAATGAATACCATATTAAGATCATTGACTGCTTCAAATGGTATGATGAAATCAAGAAGGCCAAAAGTCTTATTAGTTCTATACAATACAAGGAAATTTAATTTAATTTATTTTAATTTTCTTTCAAAGAATTAAATAATTTGATCATTTCAACTATATGAGGGGACACTTAAGCCCTCATATAACCAATAGTCTCAAAAATGGTGTAAATCCTTAGATCAGAGTTTTGTACATCACCCTTAATTTCTCTTGGAACATGAACAATTTGCTATTGTTCCCTCGACTGCTCAAGCTCCTGTTATAACTCCTACCTAGCCTAATTTTTGCCCTTTTGAAGTTTAAGTAGTGCCTCTATGTTTTCTTGTAGGTAGGCCTTAAAATATTCATTGTATAGTGACTTCCTAAGTCTCTTAGTATTTATCCTTGATAATGAAAATACTTCTTACCTCTCCTCTAAGACCAATCCTCTACTAGTGTCATCTTATATCTTCCTCTTCTTGACCATTTGTATTATGGTCATTAATTTGTCAAAAACATATCTCACTATGGGGAGCTTAGTTATTGTTGGATTGGGTATTTGAGAGGCTTGGGATTCAAGGTCTATATCCCATTAGGGAATTACCATCTCAATGGAATTCATTGATTTAGTGTATTTATCAATAGTATTTGTCAAAGCATCCCCTAAATATTTCATTAAGGCCTCTACATGTAGTGGGTCTAAAAATTATGGCCACATGATATTGGACAAAGATATATTTTAAAACTAAGGCATATGATTAGCAGCATAAGTGAGCTTCTTATTGGATTTGGAAGTGGAAGTAATATAAGTATCTGGGTTGTGGTGGAGGAAGGCATAGGCAATACCAATTTTGTAGAATATACATGTTTTTTTATGATATCAAGGGATCCCCTAGTATTCTTAGAATGTACATTTTTAGACTTAGGAGGAGAAAGGGAAACTGAAATTGAATTAATAATAAGGGAGATAGAAATAATGGGAGCAACAAAGATAATTCCAATAATAGAAGAAATAGGACCAGTAGAAACAATAGTAACACTTGCAAAAATAAGGAATGAAAATTACAAGGTAACACTATAAACAATAGGATCCAAAGAAACAAAAGTAATAAAAATTGAATAAAACATAAGGACCAAAGAAACAATAGGAACTAAGTAAATAAAAGGAATTAGGGAAACCACAAGAGCAATGCCCTCACCTCATTTTTATATCTTTATTGGTGTTTTCCCTTTTATTCCTTGAATACTTAAGATCTTGGCCTTTTGCAGCTCCTCATCCCCATCTTTAGGCTTAGGATCTTCTTTGAATTTATATCCCAATAGATATATCCATAGTATCCTTGAGTTATATAGGATTCCTAATGTAAACAATTGTCAACTATTTAGCTAAAGGAGGAACCTTTTGAATGGAAGTGGGTTAAAAATATATAGACACTCTTTTTTGGCCACTTATGTGTATAAATGGAAACTAGATCAAATTCTTAAAAGTAATGAATGTTAAACTTGGAAATCACTAGAATACTTTGATTCATTAGCGTACATCACATGAATTTTCTAAACCATGTTAATGTATCCATAACTAGGGTAATGCAATGTACACAATCATAATATTTATCTAGTCAATATATGATCAAGTTGTGAACTAGTAAATTGATTTTTTTAACCATGTGTGAAGGAAAACTTATCAAAATTTATAAATTTAAATTAACTTGATCAATATTCCTTAATTGGTTAAATATAATTAAATTCATAGGTAAAAATCCCATGACTTATTAATTTTTGAATTTATATTTTTATAAATTTATAAATATAGATTGATGACATCATCATAACATCACACAAATATCTAAAATGTCACCATCATGACATCATCTTTTGTGAGTTTTCAAGCACTTACAAATTATCAAACAAATATCTAGATTTGTGAGCCATGCTTATTAATTTAAAATATTAATGGATTGTCCCATATTAAACCTAACTATGGCTAAACCAAACATAACAACACTTGCATTAGAGTCATTCTAAAAGTCTATATATACAAGGATTTACCCATTGTTTAATAATCTCTTTTGGTGTAATGTTATGATTGAAAAATACCTTCAAAGACTCTCTTTCTAATATTAAAATGATCATTTATTGAAAGGGATCCAAGCCAAATCCAAATCCAAGCCCAACATTACCAAGGTGACAAGGAGAGATGATGAAATAATCACCATTTCCAAAGACTCCTTGATCACATGACCAAACACATCCATCCATGGCCAGCATACAACTCTTTCTCTCAAAGAAGGTAACCATTATTTGTTTTGTCTTCTATTGATAGTTACTTGCATTGTTCTCTTATTCTTTGACTATCTAGGAAAGAGGTGTTAGTTTTATTATCATATGTTTGTTTAGTTTTTATATACTAACATAATAATAATATATCCTATTGATCACATAATGGCATGCCCAGTGGGACATGCACCCCAAAAGCTATTCTATCTACTTATTAAGATGTTTTTCTAATTGTTATTATGCCAAAAAATTTATTCAATTACCAGAAAAGTGAATAAGTTTAAACTCTTATTAAGGATTAGCAACAATCATACTAAATCAAGGTCAATCATTAGAACTAAAATCGATTGGAGTAATCAATAATGATCTCAACATCAACATAGTCAAACTAGAAACTAGAAACATAATAAAAATCAAATTTTTATTACTATTCTTGAGGCCTAATTGTTTGTTTATTGCTTATTTAACATTATTATTGTAGGTTAGTGAGAAGTTTTAATTTCAAAAAATCTTTTTTCAAGTCTTTTTATTTCAAAAGACCTTTTTTTGGTGTGATTTTAGGAATGAACAATGATCACAACATAATCAGTATTGATCACAAGAATCAACCACAATCCCTATGGATCAGTGATGATTTCTATGTGATTTTTATTTTTTAGAAACCTAAGAATTAAATTTTGTGATTTTATTGAGCCAACTTATAGGAATATAACATTGTCTCAAACACAAATTAATCTACTAACTTATTTTTAGGAAATTAATCTAAGAAGGAAGAAGTTTGGATGTTTTTAGTCAAATTTTAATTTTGTAGAGTCAAAAAATTTCAAATGTTAAAACTCATTGACATTTAGTTAAGGTGTTTACAATTAACTTAACAATTTGTCTTTTTTTGCATTTTCATAAGATTTTACAAGTGCAAAAATTTCCAAAGGGTAAAAAATTTCAAAAATATTTTGATTTGGTATTATTAAAAAGAACTTACATCTTTAGTTAGAGTTCCTATGAGATTTTTTTATTCTTGTTTGTTCTTTAGACTAGTTTTAAATTATTTAGAATTAAATTATTTGATTTTTTAGACAAAATTTATCATGTATTCTCTCCCCCCATCCTCTTTAGGGAACTTGAGTGACCAAAAGTGCTTAATTTATTACCATTATTTTTAAAATGTGTGTCAAAAAGAATGTCATGTATGCTCTCCCCAAGCTCTAAGACTTGACTTTGGTGATTCAATAGTGCCCTCTAAATTCTTTCCTTTTTTCATTTATGTATTTGTATGAAATTTAATTGTGGGTGGGAGTTCATCACCTCCCCATGAGTTTTTTAAGGGTGCATTAACTTGGTGATTCATCTCCTAACATTATACCAACTTTTTTTTGTGATGGGTTATATAAATTGGGAAAACCATTGGATGGGATAGTGGTGATCGGTTAGCTTGACCATCTCAATGGGTACCTAATCCATATGGTAGCCAAACTTCAAAATCCACTAAGTAGTACATGGATATAGGTGTTATGCAAAGGAATAGACACTTAGATAGTAAGCTAGGTGGTTTGGATTTAATTGATGTGATTGCACCCTTGTGTTATCCACACTTGATATCATATAGTACTAAAAAAAATCAAAACCCACTTATCACATAATTTCATGCTAAGTGATGAGTGCTCCTCACTCTAAGTTCATGTTATGTACCAGTGCTTGAGAGATAGATGCTAGCATAAAAACTCTAGCTACACATGCACTTTAATTTTTATATTAACATTTAATTCCTTAAAAGCATTGGAATTTGATGAAAACTTTGGCTAAATCTACACACACTTGTATCCATTATAGTGATAAGATAAGCCATTTGGGTTACTTCTATTTTATTTAATTTACATACATATTTTGAGACTAAAAACTATTTGTTTGGTTGTTCAAAACAAGTCATAAACATCACATTTTTTTGCACCACTTTAGATTAAAAGATGTTATTATCTCCATTTAGTGTATCAATTTTTCCTTAGACTACTTTTCCCCCAAAAATTTTTTGTGTGTCACTTATTTAAATGGGGATTTTTTATGTTGCCTATTTCATCCCAAGTATTTCCATAGAGTTTTGAGAACTATTGTCATAAATTTTGATTTAATTAGTATCATTACACTAGTCATGTTTTAGATTATGGTAAAAGTAGGTTTTGAAGGGGCCCTGAAACCCTAGTACAAGGAAAAAAGATAGAGCAACCAATACAAAGACAAAGTCTAAGAACTACTACAAGGAAGTAGCAAAAACAGGTTTTAAATGACCTGAAACCACCGGATAGACAACCGGTCACAACCCAAAAAAATAGAGATCTGGCACCACCTTAGACAAAGGAAGACAACAAATAAACAAAGAACTAGACTAGATTCCTTACCAACAAGAGGAACCAGATTATTCATCCAATTCCAATATCATTTTCATTGTTTCTTTTTCTTTCAAAATAGTATCCTGGGTAGTGGTTTCCACCAGCATTGCTCCTTTTTGTGTTTCCTTCTTTCTAGTGCTTTGTCTCATTCTTTTGCTGGGTCCCTCCAAAGCTTTAGTCTCCTCACTAGCTCTTTTACCAATATTGACAGTAGCAGCACAAATATTGGACGTAGCTTCCTCCATTTTCATTATATTGTCCTTAATTAGTTTCTGGAGGTTTTTTTCATAGGCTTTGAGCTTGGCTGGGATCTCTCCTATCTGATTATCCATATTGTTGACTTTGTTCCATACCTCTTTCAGGGTATCTTCCATTGTTTCCACTTTCCTTTTGAGGTTCATAACCTCCCTGCACATCCAAGAATCAAATTGAGAAGATGCCTCTGCTTTATAATTAACCCAGTTCATTGGTGTATGTGTTTCATCATTCAGTTTTTTCCCTCTCCATTCCTCAAAATTTTTATTAGGACTGTTCCTGTCTTCTTCAGTGATATCTTCTCGACCCTTATATTCCCGCTCTTTAATTCCATTTTGAATTTCCATTTCCATATCTTGATTATCATCCTGCCCTGTGGTTTCCTTTTCGTTCTTTGATGCTGGATCCTCAACAGGGTCATCTTGGACAAAATCAGACTCCGCCTCTTTCTAGTTTTCCTCAGTGTCTTCAATTCTGTTTGCAAAATCCTCCTCTGTATTAACATCATCTTTTTCATTCTTCTCAGGACATTCTTCATCCTCATTAGAGTTTGTAGCCCAACTTTCAGTTCCTTCTTCTTCCTCCAAGTTTTCCTCACTGGGTTTATCAATACTCTCCCGCTCCATATCTTCTTCTACAATCTACTTTTTAGAACTATGGAACTTGATTTTGCCTTTCTCAGTAACACATTCACTCTTTTTGTTCCCTGACTCCTTGTTTTCCCCCTATTTAGGGTGCTTAACCATAGCATTATTCTTACAGTAGCCTTCGATTAACAGAATAAGGCCTTCATGATGGATAGGGCACGTTTCCTTTTTCCTATGAGCATATAAACTTTGGACCAAGGAGAAACGAAGATAAAAGGGAAAAGACAAACTATCCTTGTGCCTGAAATGGTTAAGGAAGACAAAGTGGAATTTGTGCACACGCTTACTTCTTCCATCCAGAATGAAGTACTCCCTTATGTAGCTTAAGACATCCCTCCATATCCCTTTAATCTGATCCAATTCAAAGAAGTCCCCGTTCTTAACCAATTTCTGCTCTTCCACTTCCATTTTGGGGAACCTACAGAAGGCCTCATTCAAAATGCTTGTCTGTTTGGAGAATTTGAGTCCATCGGTAGGTAGCCTAGTAACCTCAGCTATAAAATCCTCTGTTAAGTTCACTGTGACACCATGCAGGGTGACCCTTTCATCCTTCCAATTTTTGAAAAAAGCCATAGTGATATGCAGTTTCGATCCATGAAGTCTTTCCAAATAGCTCGATTACACTAGTCATGTTATTTCAAAAGCATTTCCTTGTTTTAAACTGATTTCAAAAACTTGTATGCCTTTGGTCTATAAGTAGTGTCATGATGATGTCCATTTGGGTCCAAGATGTAATCCATTTAAATACTTGAAGTCTTTTAAACTAAGATCAAAATATATCTTGTAAAGTTCAGATTTAAAATTGATCTATCTACACCTATGTCTTGAAAAAATTTGTCTTGGGTGTTTACCTCTTACCTTTGAATTGTGTAACTTGGACTAAACTCCTTTCTTTATAGCCTATTTTTCCTAGATCTAGGAAGTTGTCTATTTTCCATGTTCCTCAAGTTTATTTGTTACCTTTAACTAAGGTCAAAACTCTCTTTTCAAGTACAACCCTAAGCACAGTTAGTTTACATTGGAGCCTTGATTATCACTTAGACTTGAATGCTTTACTCATCAATATTAATTTGATTAATTGAGATTAAATTTCCTAATTAGTTAAGGTGTGTGCCTAGAGTGAATGTATTAAACCAAGGTTGAGTTTGTTTTACAATCAAACTTTCCTAGATGGAGTCAAATTATTTTGATTTTTTTCCTTAGATTAACTACAATGTTTTTACCTTAGACCTAGTTTATGCCAATGTCTAACTTTGTGCCTTGTTTCTAAAGACCTAAAATTTTCCTTTCAATTTTTAAACCTATTTTGTTTTAAAAGTATAGCTTTATGACTTGTTACCGAAGACCTAGTATTTGACTTAGTTTTTATATTTCATCATACCTTTTGTGTCTACATTTGTGCCTTGTTTTCAAATACCTAGAACCATTTTCATTTTTGACCTATATTATATTTGTTCAAAACATTTTTCCAAGACTGGGATTCAAACTTTTTCATTCATTTGACCATTTTTTTGAAAGATGTTAGACCTTAGAGATATTTGAGACCAAGATTATCATTGATGATTTTGGATAAGATCTCCATTCTAGGCCAAGTTTAAACTATTTATAATAATAGACCACATTTTCTATCTATACCAAGTTTTTATACATACCAAGCATTGACCAATCATATAGATTGTGTTTCAAGTGTTTTGTGAATTTTAGACATTTTATTTTCATGAGACTTAGTTATATAACTAAACATGACTCAATCTAGTTTATTTTTAAATGCCTATCTCATGTTTGTTTTCAAGACTAATGTCACTTTGCCTAAACCAATGACAAGTTTTATAGATCACGTTCAAGACCTTTTTTGTCACATCATGATTTTTCACTAAGCTAATTTCCTTGATTACCCTTGGATTATTATGGTTATTAAATAGATTAGTTACTATCTAATTAAGTTATAAGTCATATGCTATTATGGGATAGTTGTATGTTGCTTTTATTACATGATTAAATTGTTATGAGTTAGCTATACTTGTATATTATTTACATTATGATCATATGCTTAATTTTTACAACAATATTTTATGGATATATCATGATGTTACAGGATAAATAACTTCTTGCAATGATTTCGATGCAAGATAGATCCATCCCTCAGATCATGACAAAAGGAGAGAATCATCAAAGAGGATAGCATAGATGGAGGTGATAGAGGAATAACTAGAACCTTACAGACATAATGGTATATAACACTTTTTATGTGCATTATTTGAATTGTTAGATTTAGTATGTATTTGGCATAATATGAATTTAGATTATTAGTTATGTGTGTTAGTTTTGATCTAGTTTAGTTTAATGCTTATAAGGATCTAATTATTTGTGATTACATTATGGTTGTAGTACATTGACTATGTGCATAATGTTGCTTTTGATCATGTTGTGTCACTAAATCCATGATTGTGTGTAATATTACTTTAATGAGTGAGTAAATCTATTTGATTAATATTTATTTACTATTGTCTATAGATTAACTGGAATGCATTTTTGTTGTTTTAAAACTTTAGCTAGTTATTATAATGATATTCATGAAATATCATTATCTCAACTTAATTCCTTAATATATAAAATATAATAAGAAGACATTTAAGATAGCTTATATAAATTGGTAATAACAATAACTTTCAAATAGCTATCTCATGTTTTTTTTCGAGACTAACGTCACTTTCCCTAGACCAATGACAAGTTCCATGGACCACACTCAAGACTTTTTTTATCACATTCTGATTTCTCACTAAGCTAATTTACTTGATTATCCATGGATTATTATGGTTGTTAAATTTACTAATTACTATTTAATTAAGTTGTAAGTCATATGCTATTATGGGATAGTTGTATGTTTTTTTTATTACATGATTGCATTGCTATGATTTAGATACACTTGTATATTTTTTACATTATGATCATGTTGTTAATTTCTAAAATAATATATATATATATATATATATATATATATATATATATATATATATATATATATATATATATATATATATATATATATATATATATATATATATATATATATATATCATGAAGTTATGGGTTAACTACCTTCCTATCATGATTTGGATGTAGGATATATCCATCCCTCAAATCATGATAGAGGGAGAGTGTCATTAGAAATAATGGCATGGATGGAGGTGTTGGGGGATGATAACGGAATAAATAGAACCCATGCACACACCATGATAGATAACACTTTTTATATGCATTGTTTGAATTATTAGCTTTAGTTCGTCTTTGGTTTAATATGAATTTAGATGATTGATTATGTGTGTTATTTTTGATCTAGTTTAGTTTAATGCTTACGAGCATCTAATTATTTTTATTACATTATGATTGTAGTATATTGACTGAGTGAGTAATGTTACTTTTGATCATGTCATGTTACTGTATCCATGATTGTGTGTAATATTTATTTAACAAGTAAGTAAATATATTTAATTAGTATTTATATACTATTGTCTATATACTAACTGAAATGTCTTTTTTATGTTTTTAAACTTTATATGGTTATTATAATGATAGTCATGAAATATCATTATCTTGGCTTACTACCTTGATATATAAAAGATAACTAGAAGACATTTAATATAATATATATATATATATAATATTAAATGTCTTCTAATTATCTTTTATAATATATATTGGTAATAAAAATGAATACATTTTTATAATATCATTATGTTTGACATTATTAGAGCAATGGTTTGACTGGTTATGACAAAATCATGTTAATAACTTTTCACTAGTCATTTGCTATTTAAAGTTAAAATTGATGTTGATCCTTGATAAATGATAATTTAATGATTAGATAAACTATCCTATAAACTAACCTTAACTAAATGGGTTGAATACATAGGCAATACTATATGAGGTTATGATTTCTTGGTTTGATATACTTATGGATTAATGAGAACCATTGACAATGATTTGGTATGTGGACTTTGTAAAGTGAAACACATGCATGTTTAGGTTAAAAGACCATGAAGTGAATAAAGGATTAAAATATTATTTATTTTGGAATGTTTGAGTGGTTATTTATTTTCTTAGTTTGTCTCAACTTGAGTTAACTGAGATTAGCAAATAGACTTGTGAAAATGGGGTTGTGAATGATGGGAACTAGAATGAACTACAAGTTTGATGCTATAGTTGCATGTAAATAACATATGAGAAAGGCTGACAAAGGAATAATGATAAGGAGGAAGATAAATAAGGGTATGGCATGGAAGTGTTGAAGAATAAGTGAGCATAAAGAAAGAAAGTGGATATTTTGGTTTAAGAAATTACAAATTAGGAAGCCATTCAGTGTTGGTAATGAAATTACATTATTTGGTTTTGCTTAATATAGTAAAAATATTTGAATTTATCTTACTAGGGTTTGGGTAATGCATTACAAAATATATTTCAAAAATATGATACTAATTTATCCTTGTGGATGGCTCAGCCATCTACATAACTAAATCAATATCTCAAAAGTATTTAAGTATGTTGAATAAGACTGTGTAATAAATATGGTATGATAGGATTTTTGTTAGTGTCTCCACTAAATGTTAAAGTTATGAAAACTTGAATAAAATAGTTGGGTTATAATGATTGATATATATATATATATATATATATATATATATATATATATATATACAATATAATATATAATGATATATATATATATATATATATCATTATAACCCAACTATTTTATTCAAGTTTTCACAACTTTAACATATAGTGGAGACACTAACAAAAATCCTATCATGTGTGTGTGTGTGTGTGTGTGTGTGTGTGTGTGTGTGTGTGTGTGTGTGTGTGTGTGTGTGTGTGTGTGTGTGTGTGTGTGTGTGTGTGTGTGTTTGTTCTTTGATTCATTTAGATAAACCTTTAATAATATATTTTGTATATTGTGCATATTTGTAATTTTTCTATATAGTGAAGATATATACTAAAACCCTAAGTTTATAAATGAAATCAGGTGAAGAATATATTATTAAAAATAGATGAGGTTTAGTTTATAATGGTCAGTTGTTTTATTTATGACTTATTGATATTATATAATATAGGTTTATTTAAGATGGAGTGGTTGATAATTTATATGGATATAGGGAAAATTTTTATGTATATCATTATTTCTTATAAACCTACTAGTTTTATATTTAACCCAAATACTTCGGGGTCAAGAGATTTTGTAATCATTTTAGTATGTGGGAAATATATATTTTTGTCATTAGAATATTATTCAAAATGGGTTATATACTTTGGATTTCCTTACACATATGCATACATACAAATTGTTATAAATGATTTTATTATGTTTATGTGTATTGGAAATACATATATAAACACATAAATTGTTACAATTGATTTTATTATGTTTATGTTCATAGTAATTGATTCAAGATTTCTATAGAGGATAATTGATATAATTTTATAGAACTCTTTTAATATATTCAATTTGGTTTAAAATTTGGTTGGCAAGTTTGAACCTTAAGAAATGATCATGAATTTATAAGCTGACTGTGTTTAGCTTATTGTATTCAACACACCCCACTCTATATTTTTCTTTGAAAATTGGGCACCCCATTTATTTTTTGGAAATAATGAATATATTGGATGCGTAATTATGATTTTTTGGATTTATAATACTTTTATTCTTTATAAAAATTCAATAATTTTTAGATTAAGTCATATTGTTGTATACTTTTTCATTTGGGAACACCAATTTTGACTAACCTATTAATGAAAAGGATGGAAAGAATGGATTTTAATGATAGGTATTTATATTGTTTTATTTTTGAATATTTAGTCATCAAAAAATTTCCATTTTAGAAGATTTCATTTGAATATATTCTCTATGGAAAGTTTTTCATCAGAAACATTCACTTTGAAAACATTTGCTTTAGCAACTTTCTTTTTGGAGGGATTTCATCAGAAAGTTACTTCAGTATGTTCGGTCCTCATAAGCTTTAATTTATCAAGTTTATTTTGGGAATTTTTACTTCAACAACAATTAATTTGTCATGTTTTCATTGGTAACTTTATTTGTGGTCTTCTCTTTGTAAACTTACTCATCAGAGACATATTCTTTAGTAACTTTTCATTTTAAAAGGTTTATGTTAGTGAATTTGATTTAGAATCACTCACTTTGGAAACATTATCTTCAAAAATATTCTTACCAAAGGATTTTTTTCCTATAAATTAAATTTCAAAATCTTTTATTTAGCAACTTTGTTTTAGAGAATTTTTATCAGAAGGATTAATTTGGCTAGTTTAGTTGTCAGTAACTTTGTTTTAGAAACTTTTATTTTAGGAGCTTTGGAAGAATATATTTTTAAAGAACATTATATGCTTCATAGTATTTCAAATCGAAGGTAAATATTGACTAACTTAAACTAGGATATGTAATGACACATGGAAAAATAAGAAGGGATAAATGGTGGTACCATAAATGATAAGGCATCCTACATGGCATTTACACTAAGATAGGGTGGTTGAATTGAAATTGAATGAAGGTTAAGAGATCATAAACATTAATGAGTAATGGCACTTGAACTATAAATCAATGTAGGAGATCTATTGACATTGAGACCCTAGTCAAGTTCACGTCATTCCATCTTTGAACTCAAGTAAACTTTAGCCTCAAGTGATTCCAAAATCCCTAATTGTTATCATAGTGATTTACGATGTGAAAAATTTAACTCAATGAAGATAAACCATTATCAAAAGCTTAGATCATACCAATATCAATAAAATCACCATGGAATCATCATCTAGGTCTTACAAAGGAGCCCCAACACTATCTAGGTTCTCAATCAAGGATTTTATAGAGTACTTGGACACTATGATTGAAGCTACTATGTTCAATGGATGATATCCAAATTACTTAGTGTTATGGGAATTAATGGAGAACATAGATTAAATTTTCACTTTAAGAGGACATTAAAATTGAAAATAAATAGCTGCTGAAGTACTTATTCCCTTCTAAATGGAAAGCCCTACACTACACAGCTGCAAAGCTAGAGGTGATGTTATGCATTGATCTACTACATGGCCTCTTATTCAAAGGGATAATAATGAATGGAATATATCTTCATTATGTCTATACCAAGACTATTTTCACATATATTTTAAGAGAAGCATTTAACATATATTTGATCTTACCTATTATAGATGTTAATTTTGATTTGAACATAGTCGTCACATGAAAGAAGGCCAATAATCTAGAGCGAGCTCTATCAAAATGGATTATCCATGGGGAAATTTTCACTTTGAAGGAACATGCTAATATCCCCATCCCCATCACATAATTCATAATGGGCATCTATGTGGGAATGGAATTATTGAATAGAATATTTGTCCATTTTAGTATTTATTTCATACATCTAGAATGGGATCCTCTAATGGACCTACTAACTACCTGGAAGCACACATATGTTTTGGGTGAAATCATTAGCATACACCTATAAGGGAAAATAATACATAAGGATAAGAAGCCATTAGGTCAAAAAATTTACATAATGTCCTATCTTCTAGATGTAGTCATGGGGACTATGTATAGACAAAATTAAGTCCATTGGGAGTCCAACATAAAAGTCATAAAAATATAGGATTTTTGACTACTAATATTTTTTCCACATATTAATATGTGATAAACATATAAAATATCATTTAGGACTTCTATCCTCATCTTTGGATGGTAATCCATGGCCAGATTTTGTAAATAATCTCCCATAGTATAATGCAGACACTTTTCAACAATGTAAGAAATTAAAGGATCTATCTAGAATACAAAATAATTATAGTAGTTGGCCATAAATTAGATCATCTTCAATTCCCAAAATTTGTTCTGGATAAGGTAGATGAGCAATAAATCACATATCAAATTTGGAACAACATTAATGAGGAGTTAATGAGAAACAAGAAGGTCACCTTCCATAGATCTCACATCACCATTGGGTGAATGTAGTATACAATTCACAAGAAATTCAAAGAATTTGGGAATGAAAAGAAGCCATATGCATTTCCCACCATACCTCAAAGACATTGGTATCCTCATGGAAAGGTCCAAAAGAAGAGTCATACCCTTGGCCTTGCCTACAAACCTGAGCTAATGGATCATGACTTTCTTTTCTTGAATGCCAAGGATGATGAAGTTAAGGAGATGGCCACAACTATAGGACTAAGTGACAAATTTTTGAGAATCATTCAAGTAGAACCATATCTAATACTCAGTAAATTGAAGTTTATAATTCCACCTCCTAGAAGATGGAGATCCTTAGATTTTTGGAGTGGTAAGCAATCATAGAAACTAGAAGAAGAGGGACCATATCCACAAATAGCTCAAGGTTAGCCTTAGGACTAATAATAATTGGTATGTAAGTCACCAATCATTATAGAATAGGAATAATAAGCTAAGGAAGAATAAATTCTTGCTTTCACACAAGCAAAAGAGGAACCAATCCTCCTAACCTGAGATTCAACAATTGAATTAATCAAGGTCAAGTAAGAGTTAGCTAAGGAGCTAACTATAGCAGGAGGTAGTAAACAAGTAGGAGTTAGGATTATATACATAGATTCCTATGATGAAGAGGAAATAGTGGTTACCTCAACCCTAATGCCAAACACTTTTCCCCCTTCTCTTCCATCATAGTCCATAGGCTCATAGATAGTACAACAACTAATATATATCAAAGGAAGGCTAAGGTAGACTAAAAATAGACCCCTACAATCTAAGATGTGGATGAGGAGGAGCTATATTAGGAAAATATTTTAATCCTAAAATAACTCAAGGTTAAGTAACCTACCATAGGTGAATCATCTAGTAAGGGTCCCTTTCTCATATCTCCTTTAAGTTTTTCCCTTTTGATGTCCTTAACTACAATTTCTATCACCCCTAGGCTAGTAGTTTCCACATTCATTCCCCATTAGATACTCTCTATAGGTTTAGTTTTCTTGCATCCATCCATGAGTCTTATTAAAATCACTACACTTGTTTTACCCCTATTATAGTTTACATCCCTTTGGTTTCCATTCCATTAACATCCAACCCATCAACACTAGCTCTATCCATTATATTCATTACTCAATCCATCACTTTAGCTACATATCCTTATACATAATTGGGTTCACCTTTTCCTTCTTCACCATTGTAACCCATAGTGGTAACAACCAAAGGGGCACCTAGGAGGTAGCCAGTCTTTGTTGTACATCCAATGGCATAGTATGGTAACATAGATTGGCTAAAGATTATTTATCCTATAATGACCAATCCTTCTAGACAAACTAAGTAAGAAATAGAAGAATATACACAAGTGGAAACCCAACCCTTAGTTCCCTCAAATCTCACTCTTCTAGATTGGGCTAAGGAAATAGGATCATCGACTGAGGTCTAATTTAAAGATAATAGAATTACTAATGGTGAGATATCTATTTGACAAAGCCACTACATTAGTACATAGGGTGAGAAATATGAATTTTAAGATATCTTGAGAAAAAATTTAATCATGGATGAGATGTAAGAAGTGTACTCCCTAAGAAAGATGTATAACAAATAAAAGGGTCAGTTCCCTTATATTGAGGACTCGAATTCATATATGGAGATCCATATAGAAGTCATCCTTGCCATACATAAAAGGACTAAAATGGCTATACATGAGTTTAATGAATATTTAAAGATACTCAAAGAGAAAAAACAAGTGATTTGGGTTCCTCAAGTTATTAATATTGATGTGCAATATGATGATATTAAGTTATATGAAATTCTTAATTCTTTCCATTCTTTGAGACTTAGTCTGGCTCCTCATGTTAATAATATAGCCAAATTATTTATGAGACATAAGTAGGATGATAGTAAGATAAATTTCCTAGTTCTATATACCCCTAATAGGAAATTAAACCATTTTTAATTGATAACCCCATTAGAATAATATGATGCTTTTAATTTAACATTAATAAGAATGTAAGAAGCTTGAGACTAGGTACTAGCCTTTGACACTTTAGTGAATAAGTTGGCTAAGAGAAAAAGGTTGAATTTTTTTTTGACAAGATTAGAATTGGAAAAAATTAGAGATAATATAGGTATGATGGTGACCTAGGTTGTATTTAACCAAATTATTAAATAAGCCTCTAACAGTTTCAAGCAAAGTCTATAAGGTTTGAGCCTAGAAGACATTGAGTCTAAATTGAGCACAATAAGGGAGGTGATAGAGGTAGAAGTATTTAGGGTGGGATTGAGAGCCACTATGGTATAACATAATGAGCTAATTAGGGATAAAATTAAGGTGACTAGGCCCCACATCCTAGATATGAACTTAATCAGAGCACAACATGCTAAGATGTACAAACACTAATATCACTTAGATACAAAGAAGAAAGAAACTCAAGAAATGCTACTTGCTAGTTCAACTATTCCAAATCTACCTATAAGTTCAAAAATAATATCTATATACACATAATATTTTATAAATTTTATAAATTATTGAAGATATTTATCTTGTAGGAACCTATCGAGTATCAATCTCTCTGAGTGCACACCTTAAGGGGTACACTGAGAAAATGGTAGGTAGACCATTAGTTATTCATAGAATTATTATCCCTTTTTCCACTTGTTATCTACACACTTGTCCCATAAAACCATTCCCCTAAGTTTGTCCTTCTCTTTTTCACACTCCTATATTCTTTTACCACCTTTAGTACCCTTTATTCTAGCCTAAAACCTTTTTTGACAGTTTACATGATTATGTCAGCTATGTCAACTTGTAATATTATTGTAAAATTAATTAGGTTCTAGGTCAGCTCTTGGCCAGTTTATTCGATGACCTAGTGATTTTTTCAATAATGATACTATATCGACTAGGTCAACCCTATCAACCAAAACTTTTAAAAGGATTTAGGGTTAAATATGCCTATATATACATAATAATTTATCCATTATTTATAGAAGAGAAGAGAAGAATAAGTAAGATATATTGTGAATTTGATTATCCACCATTATACTTGAGGAGTAAGCTTAGGGTTTCATACTTGATAGTTTTTACCTCACAGGTTAAAATGTCACCCCTACCATTTGAAACCTTACACATCATGCTAGTTTATCTTGTGAATTAGTGAGTTGGTATTGAAAATTCCTTAAAATGATCAACAAGAACCAAACAATCTTAATAAGTCATGCAAGAGTGAAAAAGGTTAAATTTTGTTATGAATTTAATAAGTGTGCTTGGGAAGTCAACCAATGTTGAATAACTACATGAAAATGATGTATTTTGTGCCATGAATATCCCTTGTAAGTTAGGTATCTTTATGTGATTTCTATCTCAATATATAAGCCTTAAAAAATGATCTAATAGTGTGGCGCATGCCTAGGGATATCAAATTCAAGCCACAAGAAGTAGCCATTTGGAATCAAAATCTTTAATACGCTAAAATTGAATGTGGGGCCACCAAGTATCAAAAGTTAACTCAATTAGATTAGTAGATCAATGGCACATAGGTGATATCAAGTTCAATATATCAATGAATATCAATGTCACATGTTTAATCTTGTAATCAAAGATCAATGATGAGAACAAGGTCAAAAGGTCATGGGATCTTGAGAATGAACAAAATAGTGCCAAGTGTTTTGATCAGAGTGAATCCCAAGAAAATCGATGAACCACATTTAATTATGTAAAATGAAGATCAATGGTACACATTTTATCTGATAGATCAAATATATATGACATCTGTTCAACCATGTGATGGAGATTGATGGTTTAGAACAAGGTCAAAAATTTAATGATCCTAAACTACATGTCAGCCTACCACATGGCATACACACATTAACTAGATGAAAACTGATAGCAAGCTCCATAGAAATGTATACTAAGATACTAAGTGTCATAATCCTACAAATGGATATGTAATAGTGTGCACAAATCCAAGTTTCATAATATCAAGTGTAGATTAAATATCAATGGCTAATGTTCAAAGTCAAGGCCAAGAGACTCCCAAGGGGATCAATGGAGAAAATTAAATCAAAAATACAAGGGGCATGAGATGAGGACATGTGTCCAAATCAATGGTCATATTTTAATTAGAAATAAATAGTGTGATAGGGAGATTCCACATGGATGGACACATCAGAACAAAAGATTGTGGACCCATGGGTTACCAAAACAAACACTTCAAATTTAGTAAGACACTATTAAAGCTTAGTTAATCTACCCTGAGAGACTTCATCACCACTTATACTATCAAAGAATAGTCAAGTCCATATATATGAAGGTTTGGGAGTTCTACCCTTTGTGAAAATGGTATATAAGGATAGTGCAGGTGAGAACCTTAAGAGAAGGTGTCAAGATTATTAGATGTAAAAAGGGGTTTTAAACCCTATGTTTTAGTGTAGTGGACATGATCACATGGACAAAGTATGATGGATTTCATGTCCATAATATAATAAGAGTTTGATCAAGCACGGATTGAGTTGAACATAGTTGTCAATAGCATGGATAGACCCTATTGTGGCTTTGGAACACTTGAAGATCACTATGTAGACCCCAGTGGAAGATCATGATTAATATGTCATTATGTTTGTGTAGAATGTCATCATAGCTTCAAGATGGGAAATGGAACTTCATGATATCAAGCCCAAAATGGACCTATAGTGCCTATTATGCACTAGCTAGCATGTGAGTTAATGGCACCTAGTTTGTAGGGAATCTTCTTGAATGTTTGCATATGGTGACCACAACACAAAACACCTAAGGTGATGGAGCCAATAGAATTATCAACTAGGGATCCTACTCAGCACCCAATATGCACTATCCATCCTAGCACAAAGATGCTTCTGTGTTATAAATCCTAGCTTGATATAGTAAAAAAAATGCTCTTATGTTTTGGGCATGTTTAGGCTATGCCAATTTTTGTACTCTAACACCTATTTGATGCAATAAAAAGATGAATTGCTCCATTCACAAGTTAAATTGAAGTGTGTACTCTAAATTCATTAATGTGGTTTAGTGAATGTATGTTTTACGTTGCCTTTGTCTGAGTTTTCTCAAATTAATGAAGTGTTTTGTAGCTTTCACAGGTCATTCTAAGTGCCATAGATAGTTTGTTGATTGGTTTGGAAGTGGAAAGGACCTGAGATCTACACTCTTATGTTAGATTGATATCTAGTTCATACCTTTTGTGAAATATGATCAACAAGTGAGTGAAGTGATTTTTTTAGGTTTTGAAAGTGTCTAATAGTGTGTGTCATGTGCAATTATAAGTGTTCAAAACATTGGTGTCTCACCTTATTTTACATGTTTTCATGAATTATTGTCACTTTATTTTCCTTTTCTAAGCAGATGATTAGTTTAGGTGATGGATCCAAAAGAACTAACCCTCTCTAGAGGCTCTTCTTACTTTAGAGTCACCCACACTCTTAAAATATCCCATTGTTTTAGATGAAGATAAGGTTTTCTTGTGTTCCTTCCAATAGGGTGCTCTTTAAATTGACACTAATACTTTCTTTAGAGATATGGATCTTGTCTTATGGATAAGTCTTTTGGATGTATTGATAGGTTGTGTAGCCTAGAGATGATTTATCCTTGTCATCCTTACATACCATAACAACATCGTATTTATCACCTTGGGTAAGGGAGAGGTTGAGTCTTGATGGGTTCATATTCAAAGGTACGTATTCCAAAATTTTCTCCTCATTTGTAAGAGTAGATAGATATGAATTTGTACTTCTCTTCCATGCGTTAGGATTTTATATACATTGACATGAGTATATTTATTCTATGCTTGTTTAATTTTGTTTTTTGTTAGCCCTAATTTGTGCCTCAAGCTTTGATGTGCACTAAATTATATTTATTTATTTTACTTATTATTAATATAGTAAATATGAAAACATAGGACCTAGTTAAGGTTATTAAATAGTTTTGATTGATTAGAGGCTTTGGAACCCTCTTAATAATTTTATTGTGGTAAGATATCCCCTAATTGGGTCTAGTGGATCCATATTGGTCATGTTCTCAATTATCTGATTTATCCCCAATTGGAAGTGTAAGTAGGATTTAGTTTATTTGATATAGAACTTATTTGTGGAACTCATACATTTCTGATTACATACATTCTAGTGAACCCAATGTGAATCTAACCCTTGTAGGTTTTCTTTCACATTTTTCATTCCTATCATTTTATTATTTTTCTATATTTGTGATACTAGGTCAACTAGGTCAATATAGTTCCTAAATTTTGTGCACAAGTTTAAAACATAGTCACATCAAAATGACTCTTTTCTTTATGTTCATGTCTTCATCGGATAAAAGTTATTATATCAAATAGGTCAATACAATACTCTTATTCAATTCTAGATAATAGACTATGTTGAATAGGTTGACTAAGTCTCTTATT
The DNA here is from genome assembly GCA_037957365.1 of Torreya grandis. Lineage (NCBI taxonomy): Eukaryota > Viridiplantae > Streptophyta > Pinopsida > Cupressales > Taxaceae > Torreya > Torreya grandis. The sequence continues at coordinate 135,093 of JARHVA010000968.1, forward strand.
TCACTCCAAAAAAAAAACTAAGTCATTCAAGTTGACATAGTATTCTATTCAACTTCTAGATAACAAACTAGATCGACTAGGCTAGTATAGTCATCATAAACAAGCTTCAACAAATACGGAATTACATAACTAAGTCAACCTAGTTGACATAGTTGGTAGAACCTACATGCAGCATTCAAGGTACTTCAATATAAATTTCATAGTCCTTATCATATTCCAACCCACCAAGGTTCCTTTCTTTATCTATCTTTAAATTTATTTCTTCCTTACAATTTTGTTTTGCAAAGTTTGTAGTCTTTAAAATTGCAATCATACACCAAACTAGGTCAACCTAGTTGACCTAGTTTTGTATTCATCTTCTATCTAAAAGACTAGGTCAACTTAGTGGACTTAGTTATTAAGGAATCTTAATTTTTTAGTATATTAATGACTTTTTCAACTCTATTTTATAATTTTTGCATACACTATCATTTAAACTGACTCTATACTATGCTCAAATTTGGAATTGACAACTATATGTTATTAATTAATTCACACATTCACTTTGAGTTATTTTCATGCTTAGAGTAGTTGAAATAGTATAATTAGTTGGTTTTTAAATATACAATTTAGTTTCACTATTTTTTTTCCCTTAACACACACTATCAAATAACATAATTTCAAAATGCATTTAAACATTTGTCTACCCAAGGTTTGCCTACTTGGATTTCATTAGTAAGGGGGAAGTTAAATTAGTTTTATGGCCAAGTATAAACATATGGTTAATGGTTTATATTCTTAAATCACTTGACACCCTTATCATTATGGGATTATGAAGTGAGGAGGTAGTCCCAAATACCAAGCCAATACCATTGTGAACACAAAATCCCTTTTAGCCTAAATGTCCTGAAACCATCCATAGATTGCTTTCTAGTTCCTGCTTTTAACCAACTTCCCTATCACACTTAAAATAACACTTTATAATAATCCAAAAACATTCAATATGACCACTTATTTATATTTAATTTTTAGTTTATTGCTTTCTATTTGATCATTGTATGTTATATTACAAAAACTTGCATTAGCCAACATGGGTGCAAGGTTTTATGTTGTGTGTCCCAATTGGATCATTCTCATTTGATATAATTTATTTAGTGTTTGCTTCCATTTATTAATTTAAAATTAAATTGAAAAAAAAAAATCCATGTTTTTAATACATTGTCATTTTGTTCTACACAGTCTCTTATAGACTATCTTTTTCCTTGACTGTAGTATTACATCAACCTAGTCAACCCAATACTCCTTTCTGATGGTCTAGATACAATACTAAGCTAACCTAGTCAAATTTGTATCCTTATTAGGATGTCCTCTATCTAAATTTATAGTACTCAATAAACCTATCTGACTTTATTTATATCCTCATTGGTTTAGTTTTCATACCCTATTTTTAGTACTAGTTTAACCTAGTTGACTCTGTACTTTTATACGTCCCTTTCTACCTCCTTACTTTTGTATCAAATTTATCTTACCTAATCTCTCTCCTTCATCATTAAATTACTATTTTAGGATAACACTAATTTGAATTCAATAGATATGTTGAGTCTTACCAACTCTAATAAATTCTCCCATAAGCAGCTTGTGACTCCTGTCCTAGATGAAAGTAATGTGCATATAGCTATTTATACTATAAACTATGGGACACCTCTTAATTATTATTTTATTTTTAATAATATATTATAAATTGAATATCAACCCAAATTATAGTATACCCTATAAATTATCTTTTTCATCAATGAGTTTCCTCAACATGAAAGAAATGATACTTCTACTATTTACCATCTCATGATAAGTGGCCAATTCGAGGAGTCCCATTCACTCTCTCACACATTTTCACATGGATTTTAAGATACTAGCTTCTTTTATTCTCATCATCTTCCCTCTATTTTGACCTCTTCTCATACCATGACTTCTTCCTCTTTGATTTCCTCTACCTCCGTGCCTAGTATCTCTACTAACATGGTAGGTTCCACATCTAGTGTCCCTCTTCCAAGACCCACTATTCTCAATTATTCCACTGGTGAATCATTTACTATCCATGTTAATCATGCCTCTAGTTCTTCCTCTTTCCATCCCTCTACTATTCCATATTTTTCACATAAGAAAATGTTGCCACTAGTTCCTTACTAACAATTCTTCTCAATCTCCTACTAACACCCATAGTGGTACCTAAGCCACTACTACCAATTCTAATACTTCAAACAATGATAATAATGCAAATTAAACCCATCAAATCTTATTACAAACTCTTAATAAAATAAATTGTTTTCAATCCAACAATGCAAATCAAATGATGAAAATGCAAAATCATCTTATCCATCCTCAAACACACCATCAATAGATGCCATGGGGCATGCATAATCAAATTGTTCCCCCACCTCCTCTCCGATATTCCTATGGTAATATTATCCCTAAAACTCCTCTTATTAATAAAATAATTTAGAATATTAAAAATGATCCTCATTTCAAATTGCTAATATTGATATATGAGGTATCACCCCTATCATTTATTATAATGGGTCAACCAATCCTTCTCTTCATTTAAAAACATTCAAAAACATTTAAAAAGATGAGGTCAAGTTAAATACCTTTGCTAATACCAAGATATTATCCAAAAATCTTATGGGTAATGAATTATATTGGTAAAACCAACTCAAATCTCATTTTATTACTAGTTTCAAAGATTTATTAAATGCTCTAGTCTAAGATTTCCAAACTAGTGAGCTCCCTGATCCAAGTGGATCATTGTACCATTCCATTTTTCAAAGTCTTCAAATTATTTTAAAATAATTTTAACATCATATAATTCATTGATAGCTTTCTATCACATTTCACAATTTGAAAAATGGAGTTTGGATGCTCAAGATATAGTCAGTTGAAGAAATCTTGTGACTAGTAAAAAATGGGTGTCAAAAGTGATGTGGCACTGAAGAAATATGCCAAGTGGACCAATATCCATTTGACACGTGGAAAAATAATTAGGTGCAAAAAAAAATTGGTTTGGTGTTTTTTTATTCACATGTTATTTGAAATTTTCAAATGTTTAAAGGCCAAATTGCCACATTACCCACCACGTCACTCCACCAAACATGTATTAACCAAGTCAAAGCACAGCCTAGGTTGGAACCTAAGACTTAGGAATTTGAAAAGAAACAAACTTGGATATTTTAAGCATCTAAAACTGACATACCCAATGCATGTGGGACAAAGACAAGTCAAAGGTGCCAAAAAAGGAGGGAAAAGCTTTCAAATTTCATGCTAAGTGCACCCTAGAAAGAAGGACAACCTTTTCCTCATGCCAAAGTGCCTATAAAGGTGGGAGGCAGTTTTGAACCTTTGACCTACTACCTAAAATGTTAATGCCTTGACCACTTCAGCCATGGAGGTCGAAGTGTTATAAAAGGGACTAATTTCAACTTGAATAGACACACAAAGCTAACTATGTAAGGAGAATTAAGAAGGTTAGAGCCTTGTTTTTGCTTTGTATGACCTTGGGCCATTATTTTTAGGTCTAAGAGACATATTTACAAGAAAATAGAGATTAGAGAAGTTGAATTAAAGACTTTTATTGATTTTGGAAGCCATTTCTTGCACAAAATTAATGAGAATTGTCCTCACTTCAAATGGACCCAGAGACGTAGGCTATTGAAGCCGAACTCTGTTACCAATTTGCTAGTGATATATTATGATTTTCTCTGATTATTATTATATTATGATCTTCATTTTAATTCTGGTTTCAATTTCTTTATACAAAATTTAAATAAAAATTTGGAAAATAGAAATATCTTTTAAATGCAAAAGTGAGTTATTTGAATTTGCCACACTTGCATTTTCAGTTTACAGATCAGATTTTTGGTATCAGAGTAGTTGTTATTTAATAGTGACTACTAGTGTATGTTGACAAGGTCTAAATCTCAAAAGGGTGAAGGAAAACTCATTGAGTATAATCCAGAGATTTGTTTAAGGCATGCTTCAACGATGGCCGAAGAAGAGATGGAATCCAAACAAGCTTTCCACCGAGCTTTCATGGACATGAGAAGCATGGTTGAGGAACTATACCATGACAAACAAAGGAAATCCAAGAATGAAAAATAAGGTGATTCACAAGAATCAAAAGGTAAAGAAACTAAAAAACCTTCTTCATCGGATGACGGTAAAAAACTATGGAATCTCTCCCTTCACTAAAATTGGATATTAAGTTTGAATTACCAATGTTTAATGGTGAAGTTAATGCCAAAAAGTTGGATAATTGGATCAAGCAAATTGAAGTTTATTATAGGGTCCAAAATATTGTAGGGGATGAGTCAAAAATTCATTCAGCTACTCTTCATATGGGAGGCACAGCTCTCATTTGGTGGGAGATTAAGTTGAAGGAAGCTGAGCTTTAAAAAGGTAACTCAATTTCTACTTGGAATGAATTTATTGAAGAACTCAAAAAGAAATTTTATCCTTTAGGCTATATGCAACAAGACATGATGGATTGGAAAAGTTTCAGATAAGGAAAAGGCTAAAGTGTTCAATATTATACACAAGAATTTAGGAAAAAAGCTTTATTTTTGAATGTTCCTCTATACACACAAAAAACACTGCTAAAATATATAGGTGGGTTGCATAGTTACTTAAGACATATGATTGTTATGTTCAATTCCACTAATTTAGATGCAATATGTGTTCAAGCCACTCATTTAGAGGCTAGAGGAAAATAATCAGAAGAATCTTTTCCTAAAGTAAAAAGTAAGAAATCTAATGTTAAGCAATCTAAAGGGGAAATTTCATCAGGAAAGGGTAAATAGAAATCCACTTATACTGTTAAAAAATAAGAAGGAAATCCATTTTGTAATCATTACAAGAAAAATCATGATGAGTGTAAGTGTTGGAAACTACATCTTGAGTTAAGGCCTTAGAGGTATCAAAAGAAAGAAAAGAAGGCTAATGTTATGGTTCAGGACTTAGGTTTAGATTTAGGTGATGAAACTAAGATCACAGCTATGGGATTTCATGATGATTTTTCTCTTTCAGTTTATAGCACTAAGTCATCAAATGATGCATCTTCTTCTAAACAAAATTTTGTGCATGTTGATAAGAAAATAAATGAATTGTTCCATATTAGATTTATTTCAAAGCATGCTAAGATTGACACTCTATTTGATAGTGGTTCACAAGCAAATTTAATTTTTGAAGAGGTTGTTAAGAAGCTAGGCTTACAAACCAATCCCCATCCGAAGCCTTATCCACTAGGTTGGGTGTGTGACAATGCGAAGCTACAAGTCTCAAAAACTTGTAGGCTAAGGTTTTCCATCACATCCAAGTTCATAGATAAGGTTGAGTTGGATGTTGTTCCATTGGAAATATGTGGAATTGTTCTGGGAAGCCCATATCTTTATGACAGAAAAGCAATATTCTATAGAGAGGAGAATAAGTACCTACTTGTTAAGGATGGAATTGAATATATAGTTAGAGCACATCACATTAGAACAAGTCTTTCCTTGGTTACAATAGGGCAAATGAAAAGACTAGTTAATTCAAGCAAGACTTTTTGTCTCATGTTGATTAAGACTAAGGAAAAAGAATATTCTCAAGCTTTGGAAAAGTGTGATCTTAGACATAAGAATTAATTGGTTGAAATCATTTCTACTTATGATGATGTATTTTAGGATCCTAATGGCTTGCCACCTAAAAGGGGAGTTCAACATGAAATTCAGCTATTACAGGATTCTCCTCTCCCTAACATTGGCATGTACAGGTTATCAGTGGTCGAAAATGAGGAAATCAAAAAATAGGTAATGGATCTATTGGATAGAGGTGTTATTCATCCAAGTTCATCTCATGTTGGTTTGCCTATTATTTTGTTGCCAAAGAAAGATGGCACTTGGTGAATGTGTGTTGATTTTTGTGCTTTAAACAAAATTACTATTAAGAATCATTAACCTCTTCCTCGTATTGATGATTTATTGGATCAATTAAAACATGCTATTTATTTCACTAAGCTAGATTTGAGAAGTGGATATCATCAAGTAAGAATAAATGAAAGTGATGTGTGGAAAACCATATTCAAAATAAAATAGGGATTGTTTGAATGGATTGTTATGCCTTTCAGGTTGTGTAATGCCCTGGCTACATTCATGAGATTGATGAATGATGTTTTTAGATAGTTCCTTGATGATTTTTCTATAGTTTACTTAGATGATATATTTATTTTTAGAAAGTCATGGGAAGAGCATGTGATCCACATTAAGAAAGTCATGGGAAGAGCATGTGATCCACATTAAGAAAGTCATGGATGCATTACGAAGGGAAAAACATTATCTAAAAATGTCAAAATGTGAATTTGGCAAGACCTCTTTGATATACTTGGGTTACATTGTAGGACATGGTAAATTGAAAATTGATCTTGCAAAGTGGTAGTCATTGTTAATTGGCCTACACCCACTAACACAACTGAGGTTAGATGTTTTCTTGGTGTAGTATAATTTTGGTGAAAGTTTATTGCTCAATTTTCATATATTGCATCACCTTTGCATTCTTTGACAAGTGTGAAATAGGTCTTTCAGTGGGGAGGTAAACATCAAAAAGCCTTTGACACTTTGAAAGAAAAGATAAGTACTACTCCAGTCTTAGCACTTCCTGATATACAACCATTTGAGATCAAGACATATGTAAGTGAGTATGCTATGGGAGCTATTTTAATGCAAGGTAAGAAACCAATTTGTTATCATTTTGAAACCTTTACAAGTGTAGTAAGAAAATATCCAACTTATGATAAGGAATTATATGCATTGGTTCAAAGTGTTAAAAAATGGAAACATTACTTAATGGGAAAAGAAACAATAATACATATAGATCATCATCCCTTACAATATCTTCAATCACAAGCCAAACTACAACTATCTAGACATTTTCATTGGATGGGTTTCTTACAACAATTTCATCTTGTGATCAAGTATAAAAAAGGAATTTAGAATAAGGTTGCAGATATGCTATTTAGGCCTCTTATGGTTGTTGCATCTATTCTTTTACAACATGGTTCTTTGTCTCATGAAAGTTATAAAGAATAATATGTGAATGATCTTGATTTTTAGGATGTTTATAAAGACTTGATGAGTAGTAGACAAGTAGAACAATTGGACTATCATGTACATAATGATCTTTTGTATCATTTGGGTAAACTATGTATTCCTCAAAATGAGAGGGTGCACATGATTAGAGAAGCACATACTTCTCTTATTTCTGGTCATTTTGGAATTGCTAAAATGGTTGAACATTTGAAGATGTATTGTTATTGGCCTCATATGCAGGAAGATGTTGCTAAATATTTAAAGGGATGTACTCTTTGTGCCATAAGTAAACCTAGTAACAGGAAACTGGGACTTTACACTCCTCTACCTATTCCTACTCACCCCTGGGAAAATATCTCCATGGATTTTGTGGGGGGGTTGCCTATGACACAAAGAAAACATGACTATTTATATGTGGTTGTGGATAGATTTAGAAAAATGTGTGTTTTGATTCCTTGCACTAAGAAAATTACTGGTGAAGGCACTGCACATTTGTTCTTTAAACATGTATGGGTTCATTTTGGTTTGCCTACTTCAATTATTTTTGATCAAGATTCTTGATTTATTGGGGAGTTTTGGTCAACTTTATGGGGACTAATGGACACTAAATTAAAAAAGAGCACTGCATTTCATCCACAAACCAACAAATAAACAAAGGTTGTGAACCACACTGTGGTACATTTGCTTAGGGGTTATAACAATAAAAATCCAAAGTTATGGGATGAACAATTGTGTTACATACAACATGAATATAACCAGGCACTTCATTCTTCTAATATGAAATCTCCATTTGAAATTTGTTATGGATACTTGCCTAAATCTCCTCTAGATGTTTTCTATGGACATGATACAACTATTGGTGAACCAAAAGAAGCCATTTGAGCCAAGAAGTTCATTGAACAAATACAACTCATTCATCAGACTATTCATACTCAATTGGAGAAAAGTCAAGCCAAGTATAAAGCTAGGCATGACAAACATTGTATTGATCACCAATTTGTTGTAGGTGATATGGTATGCTTCACATTAGTAAGGAAATACTGACAGGTGAAGGTAAAAAGTTGAAACCAATCCGGTATGGTCCTTTTTAGATAATGGAAAAAATTGGCAAAAATGCTTTCTGATTAGATTTACCATCTTACATGCAAATTTATTCAATTGTAAATGTGGAAAATATAAAATTTTATGAACCTCCAATGATAATTGATCATGATGAAAGTGTATCCATTCCTTTCGTTGATGATTTTTCTCCTGAATATCTAATAGAATTACAGGAAGATACTATACTTGACCAGAATATGCAGACTTCGTGAAGAGGTAATGTTGAATATATTCAAGTTGGTCTCAAAGGGATGCACCCAAGCAAGGCCAAATTGATGGAGGTTGGAAAGGTGAGGGAAAAAAACCCTCACCTCATTATCAATTAATTTCAACTTTTAGAGGTCCAAAAGTTCCCAGTGGGGAGGAATGATCTAGGTGGATCATTGTACCATTCCATTTTTCAAAGTCTTCAAATTATATTCAAATCATTTTCACTTTGTAGAATTCATTGAGAGCTTTCTATCACATTTTTTGGTTTGAAAAATGGAGTCCAGATGCTCAAGATATAGTCAGTTGAAGAAATCATGTGATAGGTAAAAAAAAGGGTGTTGAAAGTGACGTGTCACTAAGGAAATATGCCGAGTGGACCAATAGCCATTTGACATGTGGAAAAATAATTAGGTGCAAAAAAAATTTGGTTTGGTGTTTTGTTATTCACATGTTATTTGAAATTTTCAAACGTTTAAAGGCCAAATTGCCACGTCACTCCACCAAACATGCATTAACCAAGTCAAAGCATAGCCTAAGTTGGCACCAAAGCCTTAGGCATTTGAAAAGAAACAAACTTGGCTATTTGAAGCATCTAAAAATGACATACCCAATGCATGTGGGACAAAGACAAGTCAAAGGTGCCAAAAGAGAAGGGAAAAATTTTCATATTTCATGCTAAGCGTGCCCTAGAAAGAAGGTTGACCTTTTCCTCATGCCAAAGCACCTAGAAAGGTGGGAGGAAATTTTGAACCTTTGACTTGCTGCCTAAAAGGTTAATGCCTTGACCACTTCAGCCATGGAGGTTGAAATGTTATAAAAGAGACTAATTTCTACTTGAATAGACACAGAAAGTCGACTATGTAAGGAGAATTAAGAAGGTTAGAGCCTTGTTTTTGCTTTGTATGGCCTTGGGCCATTATTTTTAGGTCTAAGAGATATATTTACAGTCAACTAGAGATCAGAGAAGGTGAATTTAAGACTTGTATTTATTTTGGAAGCCATTTGTTATATAAAATTAATGAGAATGGTCCTCACTTCGAATGGACCCGAAGACATAGGCTATTGAAGCCGAACTCCGTTATCAATTTGCTAGTGATATCTTATGATTTTCTCTAATTATTATTATATTTTTATATTCATTTTAATTCTAGTTTTAATTTATTTATACAAAATTTAAAGAAAAAGTTGGAAAATAGAAAGACCTTTTAAATACAAAAGTGAGTTATTCGAATTTGCCACACTTGCATTTTCAGTTTACAAATCACTCCTTAAGAATACCTTGGCCCATTTTATAAATTATAAGCAACTTGAGAATTAAATCACCCAATATTTCATTAAATTATGGAAAACATTGTCTAACAAATGTGAACATAATATGACCTATGATAACCTTTTTCATCTTTTTACCAATGCTCTTTATCTCAAGTCAAAATATAGGGTCTATAATCTCTCTCCACATACTGTGGTGGACGGTATTAACAATGATAGGCATAAATATTTCATTATTCATCAATTCAATCCATCCCAACCTTCTATTATTACTTACATGTTGATCAAGAATAATAATTGTCATGGTACCAGTGATGGTGTCACTAACTCTTATGATACCATTCATACTATTCAAGATTTTGTTCCCAACCAAAATTCATAACAAGTTTCCTCACCTAACCACATCACTAATCCTTATTTATCTTTAGACAACAAAATCAATGTTAATAAACTACTATCCCTAGTGGAATTACAAAAAGGTCTACCAAGGCCTCTCCCATGAGAACTTGATCCCACTCATCCCATAAAATCTTGGTATAATCTTGATAAATTTTGTTGGTTTCATGGTAGTTGGGGTAATTCTCATGATACATATAGGAGATTCATAATTTGGCTATGGATTTCCTTCTTGGTGCCATTTTTAACCATGATTATATCATTCCTAAATGCAAACAAGTAGGTGACATTACTTTCAAATCCCATGAAACACAAACTAAATCTCAAGTTTTGAATTAGGATAATGCTCATTTAGCCATCTATAATTATCATCTTACATATCACTAAGATAACCAATACAAGCCTATCACTTATACAAATAATGTTGACAGTCTTCTTGACCCAACTCCTAAAGAGAATGTGTTCAATAAGAGTAATATGTGAAGGGTGGTTACTTTCATTGATGCCCAACCTATCCACACACCTCAATTGTCTCACACATTTCATGTTATCCAAGATTTTTCTCCAACTCACTTAAACAATATGGAGAAAGAAGGCCTCATATCTTTTGATGAGATAATTCCAACACCTCCCTTGGATAACACTTCTCATACCATTTATACCATCCCTCTAGCCTCTTTACCTATCACCAATGATACTAAAACTTATATCAACACTTCTTCTCAAACCACACCTTCATCATCTACCCCATCTCTTCAAGATAATCAAAAAACTTATCCTCCAACTAAAACTTCTACCTCTTACCAACATAAATTCACATGCACTTTAGTTCCTCCTTCTGAGGACCTCCTTAAAAACTATACACCTCTTTCTAATAGTATTTTTATGGGTTCTAATGAATGGTATCCCATCATAGAGCTCACTAACCTCCAATTTCAAATCCCATTTATCAAACTTATGTAGACCTCTTTGTGACACTATAACCATCTTATGCAGATTTTATTTAAAATGAACATCCCTCATCCTCCCCTAGCTAGATGTGAAGCTAACTTATCTGGATTAGAATATTTCATATTGTAGCAGTGAAAAGAGATTTCCATACATGATGATATAATGAACACTTACCTTTCCCTCAAATTCCCCATTGCTTCTATGATTCTTAATGAGATTACACTTCATGTGGATGATCCTCCTCTTTTCATCTCTATCCAAATTGGTGATATCCAAGTCAAGGATGCCTTGATTGATGAGGGTTATAGAAATTGTGTTACCTATCTCAATTTTATCAAAACCTTTGGATATTCCAAATTCGATCTTAAATCCACATGCAACACATGTCAAGTCTATGATTGAAGGTAAATGCCTCCCTTAGGTTGTGTGGATCCCCATTACCATCCCACCTATCACCATTCGCATGTAGGTGATGATCTTAAATTTTAATCTATCCTATAAAATATTTCTTTGTATCCCATGAACTCATCATATAAGAGTAGTTATCTCTTCCACTTGCTAATGTGTTAAATTTCCTCATAATGGAGCCATCTATATGATTCAAGGTGACACTAATCCTTATAATTTCAAATAATTCTAAGATCATGGTTTATTCAAGATTCCTACCCTTCAACCCTTACCAAGCATTCCATTTCATGAATCTCAATGGTTTAACTTTCCTTTTAGTTCCACCTAAGGTTATAATGGTAACCCCAAACTCATTGGGAATATACCCCCTAACCTCCTAGATTCTAATGATGGTAAGCCTGATGAGATCAATCTCACAATTAGCACCTTAGATCTCTCACCTCATATCATAGTTTAGCTTCCCACTTATTTGAAACCTAATTCCCATCACCCACCTTGTGATGACATCCCCATTATCTTAACTAAGACTCAACATTCCATTCATCACACCACATTAGATGACAAGGTCATCCCTACCTACACCATTGATATTCATACACTTGACTATGATGATGATTATACCTTAGATGATCCATTTTTAGGAGGTCTAGTTTAGGCCCATGATGCTAAAATTATTTGTTATCATTCCTCTTTACTTTAATTTTTCAGCATATCTTCTAGTATTTCATCCTATATTTTTCCTAATTTTAGAATTTTTTCTCTTTATCATAGCATAGAGATGGTACACACACCTTTAGTTTTTGAATAACCTCATAGGAGTATGCTTATTGATCATACTATGACTAGTCCCTAAAACTTTGAGAGATACCATGACCCCTCTAGTTAAATTATCCCTGAGATGCTTGTGACTAACCTTCAACTTTTTGTAGACCCTAGACCTCCCTCTACAGAGCTTAGTTTGAAAGATATTCCCTCTATAACTGAGTCTCTTCATATTTTTGATCATATTACTCATTCAGTTGATCCTTGTCCAATCTCTACACTAACCCCACCTTCTCTTGGTGATATTTTTCTCCTTCTACTACAATTGGCTCCTTCACCCACTAGATAAGTTGATCAACCTTAATGTGACATTCATAAAGTTATTAGTCATTAGACTATATATTTTTCCCTATACCAAACATCCTTGGCTTATGTTTCTATTCCTCCTATGAGTACACCTACCAAATCTACTCATAAGAATATCTATTTCTTTTATGACATAGATAAAAATTCCTACACACATTATTAAAAGTTGTAGAAATATATCGACACCTTATGTCCCACTAATTGTTGACCCTTAGATAGGGTTATACCTCCCTTGAAATTATTACATGTGTGTATAAGTATGGATAGATATATTATCTCTAGTACCAATATGGCACACATCACACTAATTATTGCCACATCCTTTAGTATCATCTTAAGGATCATATCCTAACCATTCCTACACATTATACCCTTCTTCCCATAGGTTTCTCTCAAAATAAGGCTCTCCTTTCTTCTCATATGCTTTAACCTCCTTTGGTTCCATCTCCACCCATGAATACCTCACCCGTGAACATTCCCTCACTTTTGGATATTTTTCCATCCATGAGTCTCTCGCTCATGACACCTTTCCCACTAGTGACCCCTTCATTTCCTATAGAAACCACTCCCATGCATTATCTTAAGCATCCCCTACATGATAGACCTCATCAACATGATCCTTCAAGTATTCTTACATTTTTTTATCAAGGAGATTCAATGTGAAGTATTTTTTCAACTTTATTTGAATATTGATGAAACTCTAGCTATAGTGTGAGTTCAACTTCATAGAGACTTATCAGATGTTAGGGATAATGTGTGTGGATAAATAAATCATTACTTATGAACACATGTATGGTGTTCTTAAATTTGTATTTGGCTTGGATGTGTAACCCAACTTTACATCTATCTATTCTTATATATCATTTGGCATTATGTCAAATTCCTATCTATCTTACATGGTGACTTTGATTTTACACTTTATATTGCTTATTATGTCATTATGCTCTCTTATGGACTATTTTTCATAATTTCATGCTTTTTATTCTTTAGTTCATTCTACTATGACTCTCTTTTTCTTTTTCATGATTGTTTCCTATTTTATCTCTATAAACATAGATAATTGTTATTGTGACTTAGTTATACAAACCTTGTTCCCTTTAGTCATTCGTTCTTTACCATGTGATTAGTTAGAAAAAAATCATCTCATTATAATCTCCTTCAACTGGTCCACTTTGGATCTCCATTTATTCCCTTTCACAAACTAATCATACACATGGTTGAGACTTGAGATAACATATTGGTTCATAGTTAAGCCTAAGTGTTCTAATTAAGTCTTATGTTTAGATATTTAGCTTCCTTTATCCAAATACTAAAGCTAATTCATGTGTATCACTCTATCTCTCACGATTGGTAATTCTAAGTCTATATGGAGGAGGAATCTTAAAATCCATAAAACTATACAAAATCCAAATCATTTAACAAAAGACAATGATCTAAAAGGCAACATTCAATATTATCAAAAGTTGAATCACACTAAAATACATGATTTTAAACACATCTCTTTTTTATTATCAAATATAAAACCCCATAGTTGTCCTCATGATAGAGCCAAGGTCCATTGGGGTGTGGTAGGTTAGTATATTAGAAAAGGATAATAAAAAAATATTTTAGTGATACTTAATTTCTCACGTAAGTATCCAATCTTTAAATTAGATCAACAACATTGTAAGGGGTCCTAAGCAATGGGGAATATGTTGTGGGAAGGTAGGTTCATTTTACTTTTATTTTTAAAAACTACCTAAATGAGTTGATCTTAGTAGCACACTTATTTTCCTACATAATTTTGTGTCTATAGCGAATAGGTATCCTCTATATATTGATGATGAATAGTCACTTAATGTCTTTTCATTTCCTTAATTCTCCTCATGTCTCCTAAGGTCTTCTCATAAGATACCTAAGTTATGCTTATTACATTTCCTTTTTCACTCCTTACAATCCTAGTATTTCCCCTTGAGAAATATTGTTTTGTTCACTAGTCAACCCCTAGGGATTCTATTTGTGAGTTGCATTATAAGACCATGGATAGGACCTGCCTTCCTCACAAATTACCAAATTTTCACATTTACCATTTTAAACATCCCATTTTACTAGATTTTCACATTAATTCCACCTCATTGGTGTTTCCTTTGTGAGTTACAGTTTAAGACCATGGATAGGACATTGGCCTTCCTCACAAAATATTTTAATTTCTAATTCACAATGAAATTACATGTGTCAAATATGAGATAAGATGTGATTTATTATGAGTTACCCATCATTGACATGCTTCCCATCTTGATTTAGTGTGTTTTATGTTTACTTTAGTAATATTCCACTTTTATCTTCTTATTTTTTGATTGCATCTAGGAATCCAACCATTTTTATTAAGTTTTTCATACTTCTCAACTTTAATTAGTGTGATTAATTTAAGATCAAGTTGATAATTTCATTTCTCTTTTATACTTCCCAATGTGATTTAGTATGATTGATTGAATTAATTGATTTGTTTTTATACCATTGTTATTTCACATGATTTCCATTTTATTACATTATTTTCATACTTCTTAATGTGATTTAGTGTGATTTTACTTGTTTTATTTTGGTGACACTCTTTCTCTTGGTTTAAAAACATTTTTTCCCTCTTGTTTATCATTATTTGGTTTCTTATACTTAGTCATATTTTGTTTTACACATTTACTAATGTGAAATAGTGTGTAATGCATTTATTTTTTATTAATTATTCTTTTCTAAAGTCCTTTTCACCTATTTATTTTTAACCATGCATGTGTACTACATAATGCTAGAAAAGAAAACATCCCACATATATTTCCTATAACATATATAAAAAATTAAAATAAATGTGCTAGAAATAAATATATCTATGAATCCACTACCACAACCAAAGTACAAAACATAAGATCAACATCTAAATATAAAAATAGAATAACTCTATATATATCATATATTTTTAAAATAAAGTACAACAATACATCTCTCTATCTCTAAGGATGGGCTCTATCATGTCTATCTCATGGCCTAGCCACATTACCCATAGATTCCTTAGATAGTCCCCTCTAAATAGTATGTTGTAATGAGGATGTCTGAGATCTCAAGCCTAATACCTATCCTTGTAGGTTGTCTACCTAGGTCTGAACCTATCCTAGCTAACTAGTGGTAACCAAATTCATAGTTATCCCCTAAGCCAAGGCCTACCATTCTAATGCCTCTCTTGTTCCCACCCCTAACGATGTTTATAGCCAATTTCCACATGCATGTAATTACCTCATGGCCTCCCCTAATAGTTTAAACCAACTCTCTTGAGTTGGGGAAGATGGTACCATGAGATAATATAATATGGTAGGGTTGTATGGCACTAACACCCCAACCAGAATATCATGAAGTTTTCCCATCACCATGGATCTACATATGAACTCCTCCTCATCTTAGTTGTCATCTACTCACCATCTTGGTTCTCTAGGATTTAGCTTGGTCTCTTAGATCTCTATTTTTATCTCAAAATAGTCAAACAATATCAAATGAATTCTTTTTCACCCTATTTAAAGTTACTATTTAAAATTATTTACCATTCAAATATTTACTGTTATATTATTTATTTTGATCATATCTTTATTTTTACTAACTCATTTTTTGAAACATAAAAAGTTCTAGAATCATGATGTAGTAGAGAATTATTTCCACTATTAATTGCCTATATCAAAAAAAATCTATTTTTGACTCTTTTTGCACTAATGTCTATAGGTTTGCCTAATTTTTGTCACATTGAATGACTTCACATATCTCACATCTCCTTATTTATTTACAACACTAAGGTAAGTATAGGTATTCATTTTTAAATTATATCCTTTAATTTATCTTAGTTTCTCCTTACTTTACTTTATTTGGCATCAATATTATGTGTTGTCATGTTCTATTCCTGAAGCATCATCTCATGTTACACTTATGTGAGATGTGATGAGATTTAAGTGGGGCATATGTATACACATAATATATTCAAACTTTTATCACTTATTGACACTCTTTATCATGAAGGAACCCATCAAGTCTCAATCTCTCTAAATGCATGCCTTAAGGGGTGCACCAAGAAAGGGGTGGGCATATCATTTGTGTTTCAAAAGATTGGTGTCCCTTTTGCCACTTTTTATCTACACACTTATCTCTAAAAACCATTCCCCTAATATTTTTCTTCTCTTTTGTACACTCATCTAGTCTTTTACCACCTTCAGTACCCCTTTTATAACCTAAAAACCTTTTTGATAGTTTACATGACTATGGCAGCTATGTCAACCTTGTACTCTTATTGGAAAAACTCATTTAAGGTCTAGGTTAGATCTTGGCTAACCTAGTATATGACCTAGTGAATTTTTATCAATAATGATACTAGGTCAACCTTGTTGGTCAAAACATTAAAAAAGATTTAGGGTTTAATTTTCATATATATACACAATCATTTCTCCATTATTTAGAGAAGAGAAGGAAGATATATTCTACATCTACTTATCCACCATTCTACTTGAGGATAAATCTTAGGGTTTCATACTTTCTTTGGAGATATGGATCTTGTCTTCTGGAGAAGTCTTTTAGATGCATTGATAGTTTATTTATCTTAGATTTGATTTATACTTGTCACCATTATATACCATAATGACCTCTTTTGAAGCATCTTGTCCAAGGGAGAGATTAAGGCTTGATAGGTTTGTCTTGAAAGGTAATTATTCCTAAATGTGTTCCTCCTTTGTAAGAGTAGATAGATATGCATTGGTAATTCTCTTCCATGCATTTAGGATTTAATATATATTAACATGAGTATATGTCTTTTATATATTTTTAATTTTGTTTTTTGTTGCCCCCACTTTGTGCCACAAGATTTGTTGAGCACTAGATTAGATTTCATTGCTTTACTTGTTATTAGTATAGTGAATATGAAAACATAGGACCTAGTTATGTTTATTTTATATTTTTGCTTGACTGGAGGCTTTGAAGCCCTCCCTAGTGATATTATGGTCTAGTAGATCATATTAGTCATGTTATTTATTAATTAATGTATCCCTGATTGGAAGTGTAATTAGGATATATCTTCTCTAAACTCAAATTATTTTGTGGATCTAATGCATTTCTAATTACATACAACATCCATGTTAGTACCTACTTAGACTTCCATTCCCATGGTAACTACAGTTTAATCCAGTAATGCATCTTTAAGTGTAACTCCAATTACTACACTATTAGCCACTAGTAATACCATAGTTTTAATAATAGTTTTGATACAAATAAAGTAAGAGACAATTTAGATAAAGGATAATTTTGTACATTTTGCATGTAACAGTCATAAGTAAATAGTTAACTTTCATAAATATAATTAATTAAATTTTTGGGCAGCATGTACACATTGCATGACTAAGATATTTGTAATGCATCAATATGTAACCAAGACTTATCTTATATTCTATCAATATGTAAATATATTTTTCTAATCTTGGAGGATGAGGTGACCCCTTCCCCAAGATTTATATATACATGTAGAACCTTATTTTTAAAGGAAAGAGTTTAGAATGAAATACAAGAAAAAATCAATGATTTTTATTATCATGCAATTGTGTTTATTATTTCTTCTTCCCTTTCTATGTTAATTATGATCATTGGAATTTAACTAAAGAAAGGACGTTAGATCAAGTGTTAGTTTTCATATAAAATAATGAAATAAACATGCTAACAAGCATAACATCTCTAGGCCTAGATCATAAGGGGAGCTTAATGAATAAAAAACAATTACAAACACAACTAAAATATAAAAGAAACAAGATCTCTTACCTTATTTGGATTCTCAAAATGATGTGTTCATTTGACTTTCTCAGCTTGTACTCAAATAGTCTTTAGAAAATGGAGTTGTGTGGCTCCTTCTCTCCTTGGCACCATTGGCTTGGCTTTCTTGGTAAGGATTATGCTTGTGATTTTGACATTATAAAACTATATATTTTAATATTGTACCAAAACATTTATTATAACTTTATTATGTTCCAAGCTCTCTAAATGTAGAGGCAAATGCTTGTATTTATAGGTCTATTAACTAACCCCAACTCAAGGTGAGTTAAGGTGTAGTTTAAACATAGAATGGGTTCAAACCTAACCTAAGTGATTTAATTACCCTAATAGAGTTAAAAGTGTCAAAATATCATGATTTTCAATAAATAGGCATGAGTGAGAAATTTTTAGATATTTATAAAGGCTTGAAAACTCATAAAAGGCAATAATGAAGATGTTAGGACATTTACATTTTTGAATTTCCTTTTTTAGAATTGCATTAATTACTCATGGATAATTCAACTAGGTATTTAATTAGGTTTAAAAATTTTAAAAATTAAAGTTAGGATTCTTATCATTTCAAGATTTGATTTTATGTTTGCACTTGCACCATTTAATTGGTGGTCTATAGGCCAACTTACTTATTCTAATTTCATATGATGATTAGAGATGAATCTATGAGAGGTTTTTTTAATTTATAGTAGGATACACCAGTTAGGTATGCCTCAATGGGATTTTGAGCTTCGAGGAATGTTACACAATCAAATTTAGGATTTTTAGTGATTTTTAGGCTTAATTTGAAAAGGTTGCTAAGAATCAACCTAAAGTCTAGTATGAATCCATTGGTGGCCAATTTTAGGTGTCTATAGTTTGCCCCCTTTTAGGAATATGTTTCAATATGTAATCATAGTAACATCTTTTCAATGAATGAAAAGGTCATGGATGCTTATGAATTCAATGGGAATGGATTAACTATAGGTTCCCCCTTGAGGGAGTGGTCAACAAAAGGGTCAGAAAATAGTCCCTTGAAAGAAGGAAATGATTGGACCAAATAGATGAAATGGGGTGGAAGGGATTGATTTGCCCAAAGGTGGTTATAATCAGTGGCATATATAGCTACCCTAATTAAATTAGACTAATAAAATGATTTGATCATAGGTATTTATAATCATCAATATAGGTGGGATAAAAAGGTAATAATTTACCCAAAGTCAGTTATAATCATCAAAAAAGTCTTAGGGTAACAAGATACTAGTTTTCCAAAAGGTGATTATAATTAACAAAAGGAAAAATAATGATTTGCCCATAGGTCATTAGAATTATTGATAGGATTAAAAAATTACCCAATTGGGTAAATAGAGATAATGGTTTACCTAAATGTGGTTATAAGAATTATATCAATGTAAATGTGCCCTAGTTGGGAAGAAGAAAGAGAATGATTTGCCTAAAGGTGGTTATAATCATTAACCTTCAAATTTATGGAAACACAATGATTTACCCAAAGGCAGTTAAAATCATTGTTAATGTAAGTGGGAGGGTATACAATGATTTACCCATAGTCAATTATAATCATTGGGCCTCAATTATGGAAAACATGATATGGAATGATGATGGAAAATTGATACAGAAGATAAAGATGAATTAGGAAACCTATGATTAGGGAGATTTTCATTTGAACTAGCAAGGAGGAAAATTATTTCATTATTTTAATTACTCTATTTAGGATATTATTTTTATTAGATTGAGAATGTTACTAGTGCCAAGGAGATATCATTATTGCATTACCAATAAGACTTCTCAAGCTGATTTTGGTTGTAGCACGTGATAGTAGGAATCATGATATAACACCATAATGACTTGGCCAAAATATGAATAAGAACTAACATGCAATCAAATACTTAATAGAAAACAATACACCACTAATAAAAACAAGGATGAAAATGTTTATGCATGAATATGGATGGATTCAATAATAATTTATAAGGAATCACCTAATGAACAAATAGAGATTGAATCAAGTCACAACCATAAGCGAATAGATAGGAAAAAAAAACACCAAAGAAAGAAATAATCAAAACAAAAATAATAAAAATAAATAAACAACAAATCATGGTTAATCACAATGTTAGTATAAACAACACGACATAAACAAGATGACAAATATTGCCCCTAAAAATAGGTGATAACTTAATAAACAAACAAAATGGGAATAAAATAAAAGGAAGGGTGTGATCGAGCTATCTCCATATGCATTAGTAAAGTGGGTGCTACCTAAATAACTCTATGGATGTAATATCCAACAAAAAATTCATGCCAAATGTAGTTCTCCCAAGAAATAGGATAGAAAAAAATGGTGAGAATGAAAACATGATTGATGTTATATAATAATATGGGAATGATCTTTGAAAATGACAAGCGGGTGGGATAAGAGGGCCAATAAGGATGGGCAAACTAAATGACAAGTGTTTTCTTGTGACTTAATGAGGGTTCCCAAAATCCTTAAGGTAAAGAAGTGGTCAATGTTTTTATATTTTCTACATCGATTTTATAATTTTTTTTGTAATTTTTGAAGCATCTCAACTCAATTAAGAGTTATGGCATACTAAATGGTCCAAGATCACAAAATAGAGAGAGCATTCAAATTTAAATTGATCATAAAATGGAGAGAGCATAGCTTAGGATACTTCCAAAATAGTGAGGGCATTAAATCTTAAAATTCTCAAAAAATAGAGAGCATGGCAAATGGTGACTGAGATGAAATCAACATAAATCGAGCACTGCCTACATAGTCCTAGGATGGGACCTCAAGTCATTATAGTTATGCCTTACAATGGAGGAATCTGACTAGTTAGAAGCCAATTCAAATAAAACAGGAAAAGTTGGAAAATGGCATATTAAGGCATAGGCATGGAAAGGTGATACTTAAAATCATGATAAATAAAAGTTTCCCATAGGTAGTTATAACTAGGAAATAATGGCATAAGCCAATGATACTAATTTACCCATAGGTGATTATAATCAAGTGTAATATAGTGGAATAATGATTTTCCAAAAGGTGATTATTATTAGATATTTTTTAGTAATATCATGGAGTTTTCCTAGTGAGTGGATGAAGTGCTTTGATAGCATAAGCAATAATGATAATGTGTATAATGTGCTTGTTCTAGTGTGATTTATGTTGGCTTGGTTGATCTTCTAGTTTGACTATTTAGATATGATTCTAAATGAGTATGGAGTATTGAGAATGTGAAAAAGGTACATATGATGTTTTATAATATTTTAGAGATTGTGTGCATAAGTAGAATTCATCTAGTTGTCCATAGTTTTCATCTAGACACTTTGGGTGTAGTGGCAACAAATCAGAGTATGCAGTTTGATGATGTCACCATTACCATGTAGGAATGAGTCAAGGGGAGTTGGTCATATTTTTTTTATCACATTAGTACTTAGTTTATATGTGACAAATATTAGGTCATGTGACTAAGCTCAATCAAAGATATATGGGTACAAAGTTTGGATCTTATGTATTTTGACAGTGTTTTCCCATACTTAGCCAAATTTACAATATCAAAAGAAGAGCCAATTAATAATTTTTACGAAGGCATATCTAAAATGTGTGAAATTTTTAGGATAAGGTGATCATATGGGTTTGTTTAATTTTTTTTATAGTTTATTTTCACTAAATTCTAGATCATGCACCAAATGGAAAAAGTTATGCAAGAACAAAGTTGGTCTCCCAGATAAATTCTAAGCATATTTGGCTCTATGACAAAAGATATTGAGAAGGAATTTTAATGGAATTATATCTCACATAAATAAATGTTACTAGATCATTTTTATATGGATTGATTATCCTTTGAAAAGTGATCATGTGGTCCAAATTCCAAATCATGCATCTAAGCACAACAAAAGTTATTAAGGTCCAAAGTAGGCTTTCCAAGCATATTACAGTTGGCCCCCATAGTCAGTTTGATGATGTTAAATATCTAGATATAGTGGATATCCAATGGTTCGTGGGAGTTAGTACTTCCAGATCCAATGATTTGCCTAGATTCAAATGGGTTAGTGTGATCTTTATCTACCAAAGATAAAGATCAAGTTCCTTAAAAAAGATTGATGAAACATGTTTATTCCAAGATGTCAAGATATAATGAGATGGCGATAAGTGCACATTCTTTAATGACTGAGCAAAGTTAAATTATAAGGATATAATAATGAGTGGGTGTTATTAAAATTTTATTGAATGGTGAGGGTTAATAGTTAAAGACTTGGTTGATCCATAGAGATTGATGGAGTGCATGGAGTCAACATTATAAGATTTCATGAGATGAGGTCAAACTAACTAAGGTTTAATGTTTGAGTACTAGTTCCTATGTGTTTTTATTTAGACAATATTAATGGTGCATAATTGATTTGAGAATCAAGGACATGAGATGTAAGAATAGTGTTTAAAGTTTAATTGTGACCGTTGACATTTTAATATTTGAATTTGTGAAGGAAAGACCAGTGTTTGATTTTTGGGCCATAAGTTTTGATCTAGGCAAAATTAGTTAAAAAAATATGTAGACGAATCCAAGGCACATCTAGAAATATAATTTTAAAGATAAGAAAGTGTGTACAAACATATTTATTAAGGTTCAAAGTTGACTATGTTTTTGTATATGTTCTGGAAGTGACCCGAGAAGAGTAATTAAGCTTATGTAGATATTATTTCAATGTTTCATGGTGACTTGGCTATTAGGGAGTGTTGTAGACTATATAATGATGTTATATGAGTATTTTAGATGTGTTATAAATCTATATTTAGTATGATAAATGCTTAATAAGTTGATTATATGTTTAATAATGGTGTTCATATGTATAAGGTCTCTATTTGAGTTGATTGAGCATACACAGAGGTGAGTAAAGGTGACTATGATCATTTGAGGATGCTTTAGGGGACATAATGAGTGGACCTATGTATTTTTAAGTGGTCATGTGCTATTATTATGCTTGTATAAGTATTAAATAGATGAATGGGTCTCTATACGACATAAAAGTGACTTAAGCCTATTTAAAAGTATGTTGTGCTTAAGTGTGACCCATGCGAGATGCCTTAAGGGCGAAGCATATATTATGGTTGACAAGGATTAAATTAGACTTGATATAATTTTATTATATATATATATATATAATAAAATTAAATATTGTGATTTTTAGACTGGGCGTGGAAGATTTGTGAGAGAGAATTGTGCAAGATAGATGTGAGAGTTGTGAAGCAAAGGATAGGTAGTGTGGTTGTTGATTGAGTTAATGAGTAGACTTTTTTTACTATGTGTATGACCTATAGGTCATGTTCCTAATTTTAGGATAGTGCTCTTATAATTTTAGGATATGCAAATAAGTTTGAGTGTGCATATGAGAACAATTTAACTTAAGAAGGAAAGAGATTATGGCATGCCTCTATGAAAGGCTTATTTGAGATATAATGAGAGTTTGTTTAGGGGTTAGATAAATAGAGATCCATCATTAGGTATTAAAGACATCATTACTAAGGTGTAAGTGTTCGAAGGAGTGTCTAAAGGACTTGGTATTCTTTAAGGGTAGATATTCCTTGTGAAATAGGTGTTTCACTAAATACCTTTGGTTAGGAGGACATGATCAAAGTTTTCTAGTCTAAAGGAATTGATCAATCTCTTGTTTGTAATTTCTTATAATACAGTAGTCTAATTTGTGTTTTAAGCTTAATATTGGGTTTTATTCCCCATGAGGGTTTCCCATAGGAACTATGTGTTATGTGTTTGATATTGTATATGCATTTTAAAATGTATGGGCTCTCTTGTTAATGTTTCTTGATAAAATTGAAATATGTTTATTGGTTAATAGCTTAAAAGAATTAAAATTAAAATTAAAATATCTAGGCTCATTAATTTACCCCCCTCTTATTGATTGTGCCTCTAATAATTGTTATCAAAATAGGTCCTAAAGGCTTAACATCTTGAAGGTGATCTAAGGTACAATATGGGTAGTCATCAAGGAAGGTTCTCTAATAAGCAAGGACCAATGTTCAATAGATTCAATTTTGCATTTTTGAGTGCTAGGATGAAGACATACACTATGTATCTAGGGTTTGATGTTTGGAAATCTGTTTTGGATGGATATGTTGCTCCTACTATACCTCCATCTAGTACTATAGATAAGAAGTTGTTTGAGAATAATTCCAAGGCAATGAATGCTATCATGTGTGGTATTTTAGAGAATGAATACACCAAGGTCATCCATTGTCAATCTAATAAAGAGATATGGAAAAAAATGTAGATCATTTATGAAGGACATTCAAAGGTCAAGCTTGATAAGTTATAGACTCACATAAGGTAATTTGAAAGTCTCAAGATGAATTAAGATGATATTGTGGAATCTTTTCTGTAGAGAGTTGATGAGATTATGAACATCATTAGAGGTCTTGAAGAGAACATTAAAGAGCATACTATTGTTTAAAAGGTATTAATATCTATATACCCCATGTTTCATCCAAAATTATCTATTATAGAAGAGAGTGATGACCATACTTAATTGAAAATGGATCAATTGCATGACACCCTTACTACTTGTGAGATGAGGAAGAATGATGATATACCACCAAATAAGGAAGCAACTTTCAAGACTAAAATGAAGATAAATAAAACTTTACAAGGTAAGAAATTGAAGGAGGATGGCATTCCTAATATAGATGAGGATGAACTAATTGATTTAATTTCAATGAAATTAAGAATAGGTTTAGGCAAGTGTAAAGGTAAGTTATCCCTCAAATGCTTCAATTGTAGTGAGATAGGACATTTTTATAATAAGTTTCCTTATAAGTATATTAAGGATGATGATGAAGAGAATGATCAAGGTTATGATGATGGTAAGAGATCTTTCAAGTCTGATAAAATGAAGAAGGTATTTATAAGGTTTGATAACAAAACATACTTCAAGGACAAAAAGAGTCTCTACACCAAATAAGATTGCAACTCATCATATAAGAGTGAAGATAGTGACTTAGAGTATGATCATGAAGATGATGGTCCTATTGAAGATAGATCCCTTTTCATGGCTAAAGAAGGAATTTTATTATGTAAAAAGGAATCTACTTGGAGTGATTTAAATGAAGATGAAGATGAGGTGGACTATGAGACTATATTGACTAATGCTCATGGAGAACTAAAGATTGAGAAGAATATCAATAAGAAGATGAAATCTAAACTCAAAGAATTTGAGGATCAATTCAGTGTGTTTGAGGTAATAATGGATGAAAATTCCAAGAAGCATGAATATATGGTCAAACATCTTAGTTGTCAATTAGAAATTCTATCTACAAGATTAAAAGTTAAAGAAGATGAATGGGCAAGGTATGTAATTAAAAATGAGTCATTGAAATCTAAGTTAGATAAAGTATCTAGTAAGGTAATATAATTTGTGAGATTTGAAAAGAGCTCAAGTGATCTAGATAATATTCTAAATGATCAAAAACATGCAAGTGATATAACTAGTCTTGGATATAAATAAGAATTAGAGACTACAACTTAATACAAGATGAAGACTAATGTGAACAAGGATAATTAGTCTTTGAAGAAAAATCATCAAACAAGGAATGATGGTGCAAATAGATTGAAGACAAATCAGATTAGACAACCAAATTCCATGAGGTATGTAAATTTCAATGGTTACTAGGCATGGATCTAAAGAATGTAGACGACCTGTTAAGAATGAATTTTCATGGAACTATGATGGGGGTCATCAATCAAAAGGTGTGAGAAAGGTTGAGTACTTCAACTATCATGATATACGACACTTTTCAAAACATTATCAATTTAAGTTAAACAAGCTAAGTTTCCTTCAAGGAGTATGGTTTTCTACAACTATGAATAGAAAGGTCACATTGCTATATTCTTCAAGCAAATGCCTATGATACATAATATGTTTTATCAGGATCATAGAGTGCAAGATAGAAGGAAAGTGAACACATGGATACCAAAGGTGGTAAGTAGGAATTATGAAAAGTATGTAGTTCCAAGTAATCTATTTTATATGGTGGAGAATACCATAGAAGGTGAAGAGTCCCAAGAGCTCTCATTGACTACTCATGTTGAGAATGAAGAGATCAAACTCAAGGAGAAGACCAAGGTATTAGTTAAGGTTAGATATAAGGTAAGTATGGATCAAAGTATACATCCTACTATTATTGAGTAAACTTCATGCAAATAACATAAATTATCTTTAACTATTGAGGAGATTCCAATTTTCAATGTTGATGCTTCAAATAAAAAGGTATTTTAATATTCCATAGTTACTCCATGTGTTGTCAATTCTATCTTTGAAAAAAAAGGAGAACGATATAGAAGAAGAATCAATTGTCATAGTTCATACTAAAAATAATAAGAAAAAGATCATGAAGACTTATAGCTACAAGAGGACTCTAGTGGTTATTGAGGAGATGTGGGCCACTCTTATCTTCACTTTGTTTTAAGAACATTATGTTGCAAATTGATATCTCTATCTATGCTTCTTAAGAGACTCCTTTTAGTAGAGAAGAAAGTGTTAGTGTGGTGTTCCTGAGATGTTATTAAAGTACTATATTTGAGTGTTCTTATTTGGAACATGTATGTCCAAATGGAAAATATGCTAAGGTAATGTCATAATGTTGATAGCTTTATATGGAAGCAGTGTCCAGGGTCATATTGAAGGTTCCTAGATGGTAAAGGAGGATTTGTGATTTATCAAGATGATAATTTTTCATAAAAATTTATATTGACCTTATTATAACATGATTAAAGTGGTTTTGTGATTTTAAGGTATGTTAAAGTCAATTTGGAGATTTTTGTTAGCTCTCAGGTTTCCTAGTTTGTGGTTAAGAGCTTATAGATCCTAAAATGGGTTATAGGAAGTTAAGGTTCCCAATGATGTGGAAACTCAAATCTTGGTCCAAAAGTCTGTAATGGTTGTCTTCAGGTGTACAAGAAGTTTTAGAGGTGGACATTGATTAGAAGGTGTTGTATTGACTTTGTTTGTTTTAATATTCTAGGTTTTTGTGCTCTACTAGAAAAGTTTCATACCTTATTAGTTGAGGTCTAAGGATTATTAATATTTTTAATAGGATAAATGCATTATCAAATAAAGGTTCACATAGATTTGAAGGTTTTTTTTTCTCAAGTTATTCAAGTTTTTATCAAGTTGGAGGCCTAATTGGATAGTTGGTTTGTGAAAAAAGTATATTGCATATTATGAGATAGTTGTTTCAAATTGGTTTCCTTTAGGGGTCATATGAGAGTTCTCTAGATATGCATTTTTAGGTCTTGAATATGTATCTACTAAAAGGTGTGGGATTTGCATGCTCTAGGTAGGGCTACAAGTAGTCTAAGACATGCCTAGTATGAAGAAGAGTGCATTTTGATTAGTTACTCAAAATGAGCAATGTATGTTTGTTTCATGGAGAAATATTAGGTTGATTTAGAGAATTTTTATTATCTATTGATTGGCATGAATTTATATTGATGGTTCCTATAGTAGCTTGAGGGACAAGGCTCATAAGCCTGTATGTTGGTTCCTCATGGTGTATGGAGATATAAAGATGCTCAAGTAATGAAATTGATCATAAATATTATCTAGAGTCCCTCTAAAATGTCTATTGGTAAATTCCATTAGATTTCAGTGTTTTGTGTGTTCTTTCAGTGCTTGGTTGAAGAGAGTGTTGACATAGAGCAAGAAGAAGTTGTCAAAAGAAACATAAGTAGGCTAAAGGTAAGGGTAAGTTTTTATCATATTTATAAGATGGTCATTTACTATTTATGGTCTTTTCAAGTCCATGGGATCAATTGGTTCCCACTTTGTCATTGTGTCAAAATGAGAGAAAGTTTTTGTTGTGGGAGTGCTTGAAGAGAGAGAAGGTGAGTTATATATTTATATATATGATGTTTGTTTACATCAATGACAAAGGGGGAGATTGTTGGATAGTTATTATTGATGTCATGGTGATATCATGGAGGTGTCCTAGTGAGTGGATGAAGTGATTTGACAACCTAAGTAAAAATGACAAAGTGTGAAATGTTTTTTTTCTAGTATGCTTTATGTTGACTTGGTTGATCTTCTAGTTTGACTATTTATTGATGATTAGGGATGAGTATTGAGTATTTATCATGTGAAAATGGTCCCTAAGATTTTTTATATGCTTTGAGAGCTTGTTTGTATAAGTGTAATTCATTTGGTTGTATATGGTTTTCACATAGACACTTTGGGTCTAGCAGCAAAAAATCTATGTAGATAGATTGATGAAGTCACCATTACCACATAGGAATGAGTAAAGGGGATTTGATCATATGGTTATGGTAAAATTATTCCCTATTTTATATTAGATAAATATTAGGTCATGAGACTAAGTGAAGTAAAAGATATATGGGTGCAAAGTTGGGCTCTTATGCATTTCGATAGTGTTTTCCCATACTTAGCTAGATTTGTAATATGGCAAGAAGAGCCGAGTAAGTATTTTGATGAAGGCATATCTTGCATGTGTGAAAATTTTAAGAGAAGGTGATCATATAGGTTTTTTAATTTTTTTTCATATTTTATTTGTGTTAAATTTTAGATCATGCACTGAAGCATGACAAAAGTTATGCTGGAGCAAAATTGATCTCCCAAACAAAATCTAAGCATAGTTGGATCTATCACAAAATATTTTGAGAAGGAATTTTAATGAAATTATATCTCACATGTGTGAAGGTTATAGGTGTAGTTTTTTATATGGATGGATTATCCTTTGAAATTTTATCATGTGGTCTAAATTGGAAATCATGCGTCTAAATGTAATAAAATTTATTAAGGTCCAAAGTAGGCTTTCCAGGTATATTGAAGTTGGTCCCCATAGTCAATTTAAACAATGTTAAATATCTAGACCTAGTGTATATCCAATGGTTCATGTGAGTTCATATTTAAAAATACAATGGTGTGCATAGATTCAAATGGGTTAATGTAATAGCTATTTATCAAAGATAAAGATTGAGCTCCTTACAAAAGGATCGATGAAGCCTATTTATTCCAAGATGTCAGGATGTAGGGAGATGGTGCCAAGTACACATTTTTTAATGACTAAGAAAAGGTAAAGGATAAAGATCCAATGGTGAGAGGGTATTCATAAAATATTATGAAATTATAAGCATTGATATGTAAAAAATTGGTTGATCCATAGAGATTGATGGAACATGTGGAGTCAACATTATAGGATTGCATGAGATGAGGTCAAAGTGACTGAGGTTTAATGTTTGAGCATTGGCACCTATGTGTTAAAGTTTTAAAAAGATCAATGGTGTGTAATTTATCTAATTAGTGAGGACTTGAGAAGTGAGCATAGCATTTTAAGTCTAACTGTGACCATTGACATTTGAATATTTGAATTTATAAAAGAAAGACCAGTGTCTAGTTTTTGGGCCATAACTTTTGATCCAAGTAGAATTTGATAATGTAGTAAAAATAAAATATGTAGAGGACTCCAAGATACATATAATAATATAATTTTTAATATATTAAAGCATGTACAAACATAGATATGAAGGTATAAATTTGACTTTGTTTTCATATATGTTCTGCAAGTGACCTGAGAAGAGTAATTGAGCTTATGTAGATGTTGTTTCAATGTTTCATGGTGAATTGGCTATATGGAAGAATTTTATACTCCATAAGGATGACCTGTGAGTATTTTAGATGTGTGATCAATCTATATTTATTATGAATAATTATTAATAATTTGACTATATGTTTAGTAATGGTGTTCCTGTGTATAAGGCCTCTATTTGAATTGATTGAGCATACACAGAGATGAGAAATGGTGATTATGATCATTTGAGGATGTCCTAGGGGACATAAAGAGTATAAATATGTATTTTTAAGTGTTCCTATGTTCTTATTATGCTTAGATAAGTGTCAAAGAGCTGAATGGGTCTCCATAGGACCTAAAAGTGACCTAGGCCTATATGAAAGTGTGTTGTGCTTAAGTGTGACCCATGTGAGATGACTTAAGGGTGAAGGCATGTATTGTGGATGATAAATATTAATGTGGACTTGATATTTCATGAAAGATCAATATATAGTGAAATTAAATATGATGATTTTTAGATTGGGTGCGGAAGATTTATGAGAAATATTTATGCAAGGTGGATGTGAGAGCTATGAAATGAACGATAAGTAGTGTGGCTATTAGTTGAGTTAATAAGAAAAATAGTTTTTTGACTATTAATATGACCTATAGGTCATTTTACTAATGTTATGATAGTGATATTACAATTTAAGGATATGCAAATAAGTTTAAGTGTGCATATTAGGATAGTCTAAGTTAAGAAGGAAAGAGATTATGACATGCCTATGTGAGAGGCCTATTTGAGATAAAGAGTGTTTATGTAGGTGTTAAATAAATAAAGATCCATCATCAAGTGTTGAAGACATCATTACTAAGATATAAGTGTTCAAAATAGGGTTTAAAGTACTCGGTATTCCTTAGGGGTAGTTACTCCTTTTGAAATAGGTATTTCACTAAATACCTTTGGTTAGGAGGACATGATCAAGGTTTGATGGTCTAAAGGAGTTGACTAGTATCTTGTTTGTAATTTATTATAGGATATTAGTCCATTTATGTTATAGTCTTGAGAGTGGGTTTTATTCCCTATGAGGGTTCCCCACAAGAACTATGTGTTATGTGTTTGATCTTATGTATGCATTGAATGTATGAGTTCTCTTGTTAATGTTTCTTGATCAAGTTGATATATTTTGATTGGTTAATAGTTAAAGGACTAAATTTGAAATTTAAATATTTGGGCTCACTAATTCACCTCCCCCATCTCTCAATGATTTTACCTCTAATAATTATAATCAAGCACACTTGGTATAGAATGGAATAAGAAATAAAGGATGTAACTACCAAACCACTGTCATATGATTCCAAAATAAGACCTTTATCTAGAATAATTGAAACAAATGTTGAATATGATCTAAATATTCATGTTAAAAGTAGCCTTGGAACCAAGGTCAAATATGATCAGTAAGGTAGGGTGAAATAAACTTGGTTGATAGAATAGGTATGGTAGAATGGAATGGTGGAATGACAAAGTGATACAATTGTAGAATGGTATGGTACAAAGAAGAATGTCAATATTATTATACAAATTGAAATTTTCCTCATAGATAATAGACTAGGTTATTCAAAAAAAGTAACACTTGAGGTGTATAATGTTCATTGGCTCATCAAGATCATCCCCATATGGTGTAGTGATCATGTATGATCTAGTGCCATAGTTTGCAATAATTATGAAAGGACCTACCTAGTTTGGTTTGAACTTGACTTTATGGTTCTTGTTAGTCATGGTATTCTTTTGGTTTTATTTAAGAACATGTTCACCAAGTTCAAATTCTCTATGTTTCATGTGCCAATTTTAGTGTCCATAAAATTGATTATGGTATGCTTATAGGTTGTTGACTATGTTCATGTATTTCTCATCAAGTAACTCCAGCTCTTTCAAGTGAGATACTAACTAGTCTTCATCATCAAGGACATGCTTTAAAAAGATGCACAAAGAAGGTAAATCGACCTTAATTGGAAGAATGGTGTTAGTGTCATAAACAAGTGAATATGGAATGGCTCTTATTGGAGTATGATGATTGAAGTATGCTCAGAGGGAGTAAAATATTTTAAGGTGCCAATTGTTCCTAGCATCATTGACAATATTTTTAAGGCTGTTGATAATGGTTTTGTTATATGCTTTTGCTTGGTCATTAACTTATGGGTAGGATACCATGAAAAAGTGTTATTTAATCTTGTATTCAACACATAACATTTTGACATCCTTGTTTTTGAATGATCTACCATTATTAAATATAATGTCAAAGGGGATACAATAACAACAAATAAGATGGTTAAAGATGAATTTGGAAATTTGCTTTCCACTCATGTGAGGGATATAGCTTCAACCCACTTAGTGAAATTATCTATGGTGGTAAGGATATGTTTATGGCCATTAGATGAGGTGGGGTTTATCTTCCCAATGAGATCAAGGCCCATGTAGAAAATGGCCATGGTGTTAGCATTGGTTTCAAAGTCTTCACTAGGGTATGAATTGGATTAGCATGCCTTTGACATTTATCACACTTTTTCACATATGTAGTTACATCTACATCTATTATTGGCCAATAATACCTAGTACATAGGAGATTTTTGTAGAGGATGGCCCCACTAGTGTAGGATCCACATACTCCTTTATAAACTTCCCAAATGCTAATGTAGATTATACCAAATTTAAATAATGAAGTAGAGTTCCATCAAAACTATGGTAGTATAGGGTTGGTTTGAGTAAGGTATAATGTGTAGCATTATAGACAAAGGCTTTGGATTATTTATGGGATAGGTCTGGTAGCATAATTTGATCATGGAGGTAGGTATATAGGTCTAAATACTAATTATAACTATGACCAACAATATCATAGATCATTGTGATAGTTGAAGGTTCATGAGCTAGCATTAGAAGATTGTTAACAAAGATTTGGTATTCTTTAGTTGTATCTGTATGTTGAATCAAATATATAATGGTAGCCATTACATTTTTTATATTATTAATAGCCCTTAGTACATGTTTAAACTATAGATTGGTAATCTGCTATTTGAGAGTGTCGACCATGGCCTTATATGGTACCAGCTTATCATCCTTGATATGAAAATGGTCTATAACCTAATTGATGATTAATTGAGAATCATCATTAACCTTGAGATGATGTATTTTCCATTATACTTCTTATCAAAGCCATATAATGAGTTCTTCATATTTGGCCATGTTGTTGACACAAAAATTTGGTCTTAAATGATTTAGGGATTAGATCCCCCTATGGTGTAATAAAAAAAGCATACCCCTGATCCATGTGCTATGAATGATCCATCAAAATACATATTCAAGTGTTTTCCCTCAAGAGGTGTTTCAATCATGATCATAATGTATTCATCTATGAATTGGAATGTTAGTAGATATATATTTAAAAGGGTTGATTCAATAATATAATCTATAAGAACTTGCCCCTTGATGTATTTCTAGTTGACATACTTTATCTCGAACTCATTGAAAATTATGATCCATTTGGCCATGCAGCCTTGTAAATATATCTTAGTTATTAGATACTTGAGCAGATCTACTTTTTAGATAACCATGGTCTTGTTGTTTAATATGTAATGTCACAATTTTTTAGCTATGAAACCATATCTAAACAAGATTTTTCAATGGGTGTATAATTATGCTCATACACAACCAATGTATGGCTTAGATAGTACATGGCATGTTCCTTTCCATCATCATCATGTTGAGATAGAATTTCCCCCATGAATTTATTGGTAGCTGATAGATATAGAAATAATGGTTTTCCTAGCATAAGAGGCAATAATATAATTGGATTTGCTAGATAGTTCTTCAATTGTTGAAAAGATTTTTGGCATCCATCATCCTAATGAAATTCTACTCCTTTCTTTAACAAGTGTGTGAATGGGTGTCACTTTTTGGCTAATTGAGATATGAAGTGTCTAATAGATTTTATTTTACCCTATAAACTATAAAGCTACTTCAAATTGGTTAGTGGTGGAATGTTTTTAATGGCTTGTACTTTGGCTGGGTCAACTTGAATGCCTTGACAAGACACAATGAATCTAAACAAATTACCAAAAGTAACTCCAAAAACATACTTTTTAAGGTTAAAAATAACTTTATATTCATGCAATCACTCAAATATCCTCTTTAGTGTTTTCAAATGATCGACCCTAGTTTTTTATTTACCTAGTATGTCATTGACATAGTCTTCAATAATGTAATGCATCATATCATGAAATATGATGGTCATGGCTCTTTGGTA
This sequence comes from Torreya grandis, assembly GCA_037957365.1. Classification (NCBI taxonomy): domain Eukaryota; kingdom Viridiplantae; phylum Streptophyta; class Pinopsida; order Cupressales; family Taxaceae; genus Torreya; species Torreya grandis. The sequence goes on from JARHVA010000968.1 coordinate 169,331, forward strand.
GGTGGCCCCTAAATTTTTTATACCAAATGGCATAACTTAATAATAGATAATTCCTCATGGAGAGATGAATTCTATTTTATGTTGGTCTTCTAATGCTAAATGCATCTAGTTGTACCCTAAGAATCCATCTATCATTGAGCATTTCATAACCTGCTATGGAGTCAAAGATCATGTAAATGTTTGGTAGTGGAAATTTATCCTTGGGTAAGGCTTTGTTCATGTCTCTAAAATTAGTGTAGATTCTAGTTCCTTTTGGATTCTTATTGAATAGTATAACATTTGAGATCGACTTTGAGTATTCAATTGATCAAATACATCTAGAATTGTTACAACTCCTTCACTAATATAACAATGCAAGGATGCATGTTGCATAATTTTTGTTTTACTATTTTAGCATTAGGATGTACCACAAGGTGGTGAACAACCAAGGTGGGATATAAACTAGGCATATAAAAATAGGACCATGCAAATATATCAACAAATTCCCTCAAAAGGGCTGTAATGACTTCACACTCTTCCTTAGTGAGGGGCATGCCTAGTTTAATCCATTTTGGGTTATTTGGAGTCATAATGTTTACCTCTATAATATCTTAAACTAGAAGGGTTGAACCATCTTCAAGAATAGTGGGTAATCTAGCCTAAAATAGTAGATTCCTCTTTTAAGACTAGATCTTCAAGTTTCTTAGGCATGATGAATAAAAATCCCCCAAGGGTAGAGATGGCCATGTAACAAATATAGTTGGAAACTCCTAAATGATTCAATCAAAATCTTGTTATTCTTTAAGACTTAATTTAGACATATAGAAAAGTTTGTCATTGGTGGTCTCTTTTGATGATTCAATCAAATTCCTATTATTCTTTAAGACTAAACTTAGACCTATAGGCAAGTTCATCATTGGTGATATCCTGGATGATTCGATCAAAATCATGTTGTTATTTAAGACTAAAATTATATCCATAGACAAGCTCATCATTGGTGGTCTCCTAGTCTATGTTTGAGTAAGGTTGAACACACCCATTTAATTGTGCCTAAAATAAGTTCTCACCACTATACTAGCCTTTATATTTACTATTTCCCTCGTCCAAAAGTACCTCAAAAAGGTTTTCACTTTGGGACCTCAATGTTTTATGTAGTTATTTATGGCTAAGGGTGTTCACCCATTCTCCAAAATAGGCTTTAGGATTTAAATTTATTGAGAACCCTTGTTTGTCACTTCCCAATGAAATATTATCCCTAAGGCCTATAAAATCATATAAAGCCTCATCATTCTAAAACTCATAAACTGACACATTTGATTCTTGTTGGTCCCAATCTATCAATTGAGGGATAGTACAATAGAAGTGGATTATGGTGAATAAATAATTAAAGGGTACAAATGGCATTAGTGTCAAAAAAATTGGTATGGGATAGGTCATCAAATGGGATATGATCAAACTCTACTTCACTATTAGTATCATCATCACTAGTCACAGGCATTGAAACTCAAATAAGATATGTGGGGTCATCCCTAGGTGGTTCAAATCCAAGACCATATGTTACTTTATACCAAGTCATAACAATTGTCTTAAGTGTTCCTTGTATATTTAGCTATTATAATCCTCCTTCATACGCTTGGTTCTCCATGACCGATTATGAATGGGGTATTTGGAATTTTTTTAACAATCAACCAATTTATCATTATACAACCATGATTCATCATCTACAAAAGGGTCATGTTCTTAGCTAGAGGCTAGTTTGAAAGTGATAGGTGTTGGACTATGTAGTTTGGCTTTGCCTTTTCTTTACCATTCTATGTAAGGTGGTTTGGATTTTGGTCTTATAAAGGACTTTGGGTTCTGTGGAATCTTGATAATGTGGAATGTATTATGGGTCAAATATTCCCCTAGGCCATTAGCTGAGATGGCATAATGATTAGACATTTTAGGAGATGTCATGTGGGAAAGTAAATCAAAGGTATTAAGGTTAATGTAGTTGTCCTTTGGGGAATAAACAAGAATTTATTTCCCCTTGTCCTTTTTGGTAGCTGAACTTAGGCCAAAATGGTAGTTATAGATTTTGAACTTGACCTCTAAATGCTTATAATGATTGCATGGATGCAAATCTCCTTGAATAGTAACCTACATACCTAAATATGAGAGCTTAATACACTAGTGCAATGTTCATGGGATTACACAAATCTTATGTATCCAAGGTCTACCCATAATCACATTATATGATAAATCAAGATGTTATACATGGTATAGTGTATTATTGGTCAAAGGACCAATGATAACTAATAAGCTAATGGTGCCTTGTGATTCTCATTCTTCATTATAATAGGCCATGATGGTGATTGTTTCTACTTGGATATCTATTATTGTGTACCTAAGAAGTTTGATGAGCTTTAGAGACACAATATTTAGAACTGATCCATTGTCTATGAGGAAACATTTCACTTTGTGCCATGTAATGAAAACTTTGATGTACAATGGATTGTTATGAAGTGTGCCAAGGGATGCCATATCACTTTGGTTGAAGGTTAATTATTGGCCTAGAGCTAGGTGTCTAACCAAATCCTAAATTTTTTCTAGCGATATGTCATTATAAACTTGGGATTAGCCAAGGAATTCTTTCAAGATGTTTTTATGGATAATAGACATATCAAAAAATCCAAAATAGAGATTTATGCAGGCATATTTTGAAATTATTCCATAATATCAAACATATTTTCTTTCATAATAGTAAATGGCTTGTTCTTAGCTAAAATGGGTGGTTGATGGGTGAAGTGGTAGATTGATGTGGGCCTGGTATAGTAGTCTTTAAACTCCAAGTTGTGATTACACAATCAATATTAGGTAAAGGACCATGGTTGCTAACAAATGATGATGGAGGGGGACTAGATAGGATAAGTCTCATTTGTAAATTTACTTGTGCATGGTCATAGTCTAATGATGAGTTAATGATATAAGGTCTAAAAGTGGGAATCCTTACTTACTAGTTCACATGTATGTAGTCCCAGGTCAAGAAAGGATTATTAGTATCGATTGGTTGATTAGGAATGATTAGAAATGGTCTTTTTTTATTGTCATTTGGTCTTGTATTGATGGAAATGGTGTTAACATGACCTCTTACAATATAGCCTTAATTTTTTTATAGTCATGTGTAACTACATGATAGGACTATTAGTTATTGGCATCATTCTATCCTTAGTTTTATCCATTGTTTTGATGTTGTTGGTTATACTATTGATTTTATTTTTTCTATTGGTTTTACCTTAGTTGTTGACACTATTATTATTTTTGTGTTATCTATTTTTTTTGTTGGTGGTTGTTATGTTGGTGAAATGGGTTTTGATAGATTGTCAGATTCTAATTATATGTAGAACCTCTATTATCTAGTGTTAGTTCCCCATTTTCCAACATATTCTCAATCACATGTTTAATTTTTAGATAATGATGCAAATTATGACCATTAACCTGATGATACTTATAGAATTCATTTGTCTTATAGTAGCTTGGATAGTCAAGGCCTTCATGATAATGATTTGAAATAGGCCATAGTTAATCAAACTAGCTACAATAACATGATGAAACATGGATTCATCATCTTATTGTAGCTAATTTGATTAACTGGCCTATTTTGAAGCATTATCATGAAGGCCTTGACTATCCAAGTTAATATAGGACAAATGAAATCTATAAGTATCATCAGGTTAATGGTCATAATTTACATCATTATGTGAAAATTAAACATGTGATTGAGAATATGTTGGAAAATGGGGAACTAACACATGCTTCAAAATAGGCCAGTTAATCAAATTAGCTACAATAAGATGATGAAACATGGATTCAATGGGTTATTTAAGGTCACTAAAAATGTGATGAGTAGGCACAGTTCTCCTTAGAGGAGGGTTTTACAAAGGCATAGGTTGTTGTATTTTTTGTGTTAGTCTAGGTTGTTGTGCTTACTACATTTACTGAAGATTTTGTTAGTTAGGAGTAATTTGCATATATGATATAGGTTGAGCAGATGTTTTTTTCACCATTTGGACATGTTGAAACTCTATTACTCTATCACCAAAAACATTTTTATTTCTATTGAAATGCTTGGGTTTTTCATAATTGTTGGCTTGGGCTAGTTGTGATGCTTACACTTGGACTTGGTTTTGATTTTGGCCATTGTTCTAGTTTTGGTTTTAGATTTGATTTCCTGAGATTAGTTTAATGATCCATTTTTTAATAGTCTCTTTCAATCAACAAACCTTTGTCAATGATCTCTTTAAAATTATGTGCACACTACAACTCTAGATTGTAAGATATATCACTATGTATATTTTTGGTAAACACAACTGCTAATTGCTTGGCTAGTAGAATGTCAGTGAATCAACTTGCAAGGGATCTCTATTAATATAGATAACTTGTTAAATTTTCATTATCCTTCTATTTCACTTGCATCGAATCTACCAATGAAATCTCATGCATGAGATTCTAGGAGAAGTGTTTCATAAATTTGTCTAAAACATTGCCAAAGTCAGAAATTGAATTCTTTGGTAATTTAAAAAAACATTCCAAAGCTTGTCCTACTAGACTATATGGAAACAACAATAATAGGTAAATGTCATTATATGCCATTGGATGGCACATAATAAATAATTTTGTAAAATGGGCCTTGGGGTCACCTTTCCCCTTATATTTATCAAACTTTGGTGGATCATACCTTTGAGGAAATGGTATTTGTAAGTACTCTATGTTAAATGGGTAATAACACATGTCATCCAACTTAAACTTTTTGGTATTCTTTCTATCTTGAATGAGAGCAATTACATCTTTCATTTATTATAGTTCCTATGTAAGGAAACCAGTGGGACATTGGATTGAGGTGGATTACATTGACTGAGGTATAATGGAGGCATTTGTTGGGGAATGTTATATTGGATAGGGAATGGACTAGGAATACACATGTATGGATTAGGGTGAGATTATTGAAATTACATGTGTTGTAGTGTGATATTCTAGTTGGGATTGGGTATATGGGCTTGGTTTTATGGAAATTATAGTTGGGATGAAGGAATATTATTGTATTGTGCTTGTTAAAGTTGAATAGGTACATATTACCAACTAGTTGAACCTTGTTGATGAAGAGGAACTTATGAACCAAGACGATATCATCAAACTTGTAGAAAATTTGACATAAAAGACAATTATCGCCTAATAAGTACTTTTAGAACATTAAAACCTCTTGGTTACACAAATACGTATTGGGAAGTAGACACATGTTAGGTATTCAACATTTGTCACTAACCAATACTTGTATGATGTTGATTAGACATCATTTGGTTTTGGATTGGCATGTTAGTCTATGACTAAAGAGGTATGTTCATCACTACTTGATGAGGTGGAACATTGGTTTCCCAATATTTAGGTGGAAATATGTTTTTCCCCTATTGTGTGGATATATTAGATGGTGCTTTTTGTTGTGGAATATTACTCATCATGTGTTTGGGTGGAGTAACATTCATCACATTTTGTTGTGGTATGGCACTAGTCATTGGTTGAATACTTAATCCTTTATGTTGTGTGATTTAAGAAGTAGTTGGTTATGGATTAGATGTAGTCATTTGAGGTTGGGTAGTAGAAGTTCCTTCCCCCTAAGTTTACAAACCACTTTAAATGTTGGCTAACAACACATTTTTTTATTGACTAGTTTTTTATGTGTTAACACCACTTTGGTCTAAATTGGACATTACATGCACATTATCCACTATGTTTGGCTCATAGCTCTGTGTATAAGTAGAAGACACTTAATCAATAACTGGGGTATTGAGCATGTTTTCTCTTGAGGTTGTATCTTCAACTAGGTCTAAACCCTAATTTTCTTAGCCAATCAATTCAATTAAGACTCCTATTGAAGGAGATAACTTAATAAAATGAGCATTTGACATGGTCATATTATTAAATTTATGTGCTAGGTTAAAATATGTTTGGTATGTTTTCTATATTTAAATGAAGTGGTCCTCCTTGAGGATCTTTTATGTGACAATCATATAAGGATATTGATATGACATTGGTACTATAGCATGAGGGTTGTTAAAAGAGGTCCATTCATTATTCTGATTATAAGACATGTTGTAAGGCCTTCTTACTAGACTTTGCAAGTTTTCATGGAGAAAGTCTATCAAAAACTTAAACCCTAAATTTATGGTTGTAATTAAGACCTTGTCCTTATTCACTAGCAAGTGAAAATCAACTAGATAAGGGTAAAAGGCTGATGGCATGGTAATGTAATATGATTGTTGTCAGACTTGGTCTATAACCATAGGTACATTTGCTAAATATTATACCATTTATTCTTGGTCCTAATTTAAATATGGAGGCATGATAACCAAATGATATTAACTCTATTCCCTTATTTGAGTGTTGTAATCTGGGTAAGATTCTATCTCAAAAATGGCATCATCTTCATAAAAGTCTTGAACAAAGTCCTTTTGTGTGATAATATTTCCATATACTAGATTATACATGACTCTACTTCATGTATAGTAAGACATGGTTAAATCTCTAGAAAATGTTTCATGATAAGAGGGTTTAGTGTTCTACAAACTCTTAAAATTAATGCCTAAAAAGACAAAAGGTTCAAACTATGTCTAACTTGGTTAAATGGATGGAGTTGTATCTCTAAAAGGTATATGCAAAGACTTGGTAAAAATAGTATAACATCAAATGTCTAATGTTTAATGTCTCACATAAATAAGGCCAAGTGGATGAATAAAAAACAAGATGCCAAAATCTAGGTCCAAATATGTTCTAATTAGGTCTAAACAAGGAAAGGTAAAAGTTGTTAGGTCTTTTGGTCAAATATAGTGTAAAAATCTAGGCTCAAATAAGGTATGTGCTAAAACTCTTGGTCAAATGTGGCATCAAAAGATAGACTTAAAAAAATGATGATTTAATCTAACAAACTTGAAACACTTTGACAAAGATGAAGCACTTGAATTTATACATAAACTTTATCAAATTGGCATGAGGCACTAAACAAAAGGCACTTGAAGATAGATTGATTCTCCCAAATAAAGGAACAAACAATATAGTTTTCAAATTTGGGTAATAAATTAACCTAATTTATGCAACCTAAAAGAGAAATATCTATGTCAAATCCCTAATTAAGCGAGGCATGAAAAAAAAAATTAATGTTTAAAGTTTAACTTTGGCAAGGTTAATTAGAAACTCAATTTAGGAAAACTTAGGATTTTTGACCAAACAAGCTAGATAGATTTGAATGGTGTAATGACACTAAACAAAGATCTAACAATCACATATTTTTGTTTCAAAAATGTTAAACTTAGACACAAAATAAGATAAGTCTATGAATTTGAGTGACGTAACAGCATTATCGCTCTCTAAAAGTATAAATAATGGTTTGTTTCAAAGACTTCTAAGGAACCAACTTGAAATGATCTGGGTAGTGTAACATTACCCATTTCAATCAAGTGACACACACAACATTTTTGATACAATTTTTTATAATTTAAAATCACAATGTCAAATAGATAGTGTAATTCATCCTAAAATAATGGAGTAGTGTAAACATAAGACTCATTTTAACATGGTATAAATAAAAAAGTTTGACTCAAAACACCAAGAAATAAAGAAAAAACACCAACTACAACTAAGTATATTTTCTTATGCCCTAAACTAACAAGGTATGGCAAGTGGGGTTGGCTAAAACTATAGTTTTTGAACAATTAGATTGATCCCAAGTATGTCTAACATAAGAGAAGCATCACATCAATTGATTTCATACCAATTAACTTACTATGAAAGGGTTTATTCCTTTGCATAGCGATTCCATCTCTGGACTTCTTAGTGGAATCCCCTGGTTAACCAAACCTAACTTAGGCCTTTGTTATGAAATGAGAGGTTACTCTATCTAGCCTTTGGATCCTGTAGTATGTCTACCCTAATTTCAATACTCCACCATGGAATAAGTTTGAAACACTATCAGGAGATGAAATCCTATGTCAATGCTTCCCTAAATAACTCATGAAGAGGTAATGGCCTCCCCTTTACAAGCTAAATTGTATGAAAATAAAAATAATTAGAAAGACTTTAGGGTTGCTTTTAGATCACCCAGTCTATGAAAGTTTTGGGGAGAGCATAGACAACTTTCTTTCCATGCCTTGGACTAGGCACAAATTTCAAGAAAAAAGGTGCTTTTGGTCACCGAAGTTCCCTATAGGGGATGGAGGGAGAGCATACGACACTATTAATTTTGCACAAAAAAAATGCATAAGAAATAAACACTTTCAATAATTTGAAATATAAATGAGTGTCAGTTAGTAAAATTGAAATATTTTATTAAGTTATTTACTTGACCCCTTGACTTAATTGCAAAAATATTGAATTTTTTTTTCACAAACCCACTTAAACAAAAATAACTATGTTCATTTTAAGCACTAAAACCCAAAAGTTCAATATTTATCCTAATTCATTTTTAAACACCAAAATGAAGTGTTAAATACATTAGAAATTATAGGTTCCTTTTAATAACTAAATTCAAATGTTCAAGATTTAACAAATTCATTTTATCACCCAAATGAAATGTGAATGACTTAGCTAGATTCATTTTAAACACCCAAAATGAAATGTTCATTAGTATAAACTTTAATATTTGTTTTTTATCCCTTTTTTTATACCTACAAGGGTTAGATAGTTTCTCCTACTTTGAGTCACTTTCAATGATGAGAAAAGAAACTTTAAAAACATAGCTCTTGGGTATCTATTTTAAAAACACAATGACCAATATTGGTCACATGTGACTGATGCCAGTTTAGTAGGTAATTAATACTAATTAGTGATAACCAATACCGATTGATAAGGATCAAGATTAGTTGCTTGTGAACCTAAAGGAAAAAATAACATAAGATAAAAACATTGTTAGTCAATGGTTAGCTAAAAAATTCTCAAAACATGTAAGGATATGATTAGGTAAAGAGTATAAAAGATAATGAAGCCAATAAATCATTATTAGGAATGCTAGAAAGATTCAAAATGTGAGTTTTTCAGTTGTGTATTTCCCCTACACCCTGTCTAATGATGGTCACGCATAACTGATCTCGATTAGGAAAAACCAATGATGATTTGGTATAATTGATGTTAGTTATGCTTGACCAATGTCAGTCTCTTTGTAGATCTAAGTTAGCATAAAAATCACAAATATGGAAAAAAAACAAAGACAAAAGTCCAATTTTGAAGAAATTCAAGAATCCATTTGAAGATTTATGAGTTGTATCTTGGTCTCCTTGGTATGTGGGGTGCTCATGGTCCCACCAAGCATGCCATTTGTGATTATAGGAATTTGACTCAAGAGAGGAGGTTAAATTAAGTGTTAGTTTTCATATAAAATAATGAAGTAAACACACTAACAAGTATCACATCTCTAGGCCTAGATCATAGGGAGGAGCTTAGTGAATAAACAATAATTTAAAACATAATTAAAATTCAAAAGAAACAAGTTGTCTTACCTTCCTTGAATGCTCCAAATGATGTGTTCATTTTGGTTATTTGGCTTGTGTTCAAAGAGTCTTTGGAAAATGGAGTTGTGTGACTCCTTCTCTCCTTGGCACCATTGGTTTGGAATGCTTGGTATGGATTATGCTTGTGGATTGGTTGGTGATTTTGGCATTATAACACTATAGATTTTAATCTTGCACCAAAACCTACATTATAACTTTACTATGTTCTAAGCTCTCCAAACGAAGAGGGAAATGTTTGTATTTATAGGTTTAGAAACTAACCCCAACTCAAGGTGAGATAAGGTGTATTTTAAAAATGTAATGGGTTCAAATCTACCCTAAGTGAGTTAATTAAACCTAGTAGAGTTAAAATGTATGAAATTTTCATGATTTTCAATGAATAGACATGGGTGAGATATTTTTATATATTTTCAAAGGATTGACAACTCACAAAAGGTAATCATGAAGATGTTATGATATTTGTATTTTTGAATTTCCTTTTTTATAATTGCATTAATTACTCATGGATAATTCAACTAGGCATTTAACTCGGTTTAGCATTTTAATTTATTCTATCTAGGCTTTTTGTCATTTTAATATTTGATTTTATGTTTGTACTTACCCCATTTAATTGGTATATAGGAAAAATTTCATGTTGTAATGTTGTATTATGATTGGATATGAATCTGTGAGAGGTTTTTTTTTCTTACAGTATGATACCCCAATTAGGGATGTCTCAATGGATTTTTTATCTTTGAGGAATGTTGCACAAGAAAATTTGGGATATTTAGTGATTCTTAGTCTTAATTTGCAAAGGTTGGTAAGAATTAGTCTAAAGTCTAGTATGAAGCCATTTGTGACCAATTTTAGGTGTCTACATTAATAAATTTTGATTTTGTTTATTTGCTTTGATTTAATAATTCTGATGTGTACAAATGTTATCGATGATTTTGCTTATTCTATTAATGATTGTTAGTCTTAGATGTGCAATATATATTGAAGATTGATATGTTTCATTAATTTATAGATTTAGCATAAGTTAAATCAATAATTTAAGGTGGGTAGAAGTATGTTATTTGATATAGTATCTATAGGAATGATCCATAGCTTCCCTACGTAACTTCTTGGTCTATTTTATAATCTCTTGGATAAATTTATGAAACAATAGCCTTAAAAAAGAGAAACCTTCAATTGAACCATTGAGAATCCTATATTTGAATATCCTAAACTCCTAGCCATGCTTGTTCAATAGTGTGCAAAAGTTATAAAAAATAAACACTAGTTCTTGAGATACTTCTCCACTAAAGAGACAAACTTAGAGGATCCTATTTGGAGAGATATAATCCTTATTTTTTCCTTACTCTTTCCTCTTTTTTGAATTTTCTTTTAGATCTACCCACCATATATTAGTCTTCCACCCAAAAAATTCACCTAGTGATTTATCCTTTTTAATAGAATCCACACATCATCCCACAAACCTATTTGAACAACCCACAAGCTTAACCTGTTATTCCACCACCTAGTTATTCTGACCACATACCTATAACACATGCCCCAAAATGGACCTAGTTCCATAGAGATCCCAAAACATTATAGGCTACCTCATGTAAAACTCTTTGAGGTGTTCATAAAACTCATATCAATAAAAGATAAAAAGTTGATGCTAGAAGGAGGGAACACTTATGTACTCTCCCAATAAATAGGGGACCCATGATTATGGAGACACTTGGGAGATTAACAAGGTCTAGGGCCCAATCCTATCTTTTGGTTTCACCATTATCACACTCTAGGAGGCATATCCATATTTCTCATCCCTAAGATATATGAAATTGAAACACCTTCCCTTGTAAAGAACATGCCTTTAATCAATATTATTATAGCCCAACCTTGGTTAATCAAATATGACATTACTATCTTTGGGGACCAACATGACGTACAAAGGAATCCAAAAAATTATTTACTTACTTTATCCCCCTCAAGTGGGAGAATAGCTGAGGAACATATCAAATATTTCAAGGCCACCTTGAGATTACTAAATTTTATTCATGATGATGTAGCATGAAAACATTTTATATTTACTCTACAAGATTATTCTTATGATTGGTATCTCAATTTACAATAAAATTCCATCACCTCATGGGATGAGTGTCAAAATATGTTCCTTACATAATTTTTGTAGGTAACTAATCCAAGTCTAGTATATCAACTATTTACCAACAAGAAAAGGGATCCTAACAAGTCCATCTAAGACTTTAATGTAATATTCTATAATAAGCACACCCAATTAAATGCCACATATAAGCCAAATTGAAATCTCATGCTCAAAATATATAAGAGTGCCCTGGATCCTATTACTATTGTGTTTTTGAGAATAACTATTATTGCCAATATACTATCTTTGGTATTTCAAGAATATATCAACATCAATAAGCATCTCAATCCGTATCTTAGACCTAATAATAAAGGAGTTCAACCATTCAAAAATGGGCTTCCATATTTGAATACAATTCCATGTGTGAATTACAATGCTCCTTCATTCAATCAAAACTAATTATAAACTCTACCACCCATGATGCAACTAAAAATGAATCAAAACTATGATTACTTGAATAATCATGCACAAATAAATAACCATTATAACAATCAACATTAGGATCATAACAATGTAGCTATTGCTTAGGGTTCTGATTCCAACAAATTTAAATTAGATTCTATACAAAAATGGCTCAAAAACTAAGCAATGATTTCCTGAATATGTAAAAAAAATGGGAAATATGAATAAATATAAATACAATAATAATTCTACCTTTTTAAGATATAAAATTCCTTTTAATGGTCCCACTAATAATTCAAACCATTAACAATCCAACAAGCTACCAATAATCAATATCATGGAAATAGGTTTGCCCAACTGGTATAGGATCCATAACATATCTTAGCATGGAGAAGTGGACTATATATAATTTTGTGTATCCTTCAAAATATTCTAGAGGGAGATGATTAGATAATATCAAATGATTAATCCTCTAGATCTACCTCATGAACCTAGCCATTTTAGTTCTATTATGTTTTTTGAGATTTTTAAGACCACCTTTCCTAATGAAGATGACAATATCCAAGAGGATAATTCTAATGAAGTGTAGGCATTCTAGTAGTTCAATAAGAATAATTATAATCTATTAAATATGCATCCATTCACCACTTCTAATTCTCATAATAATATGGTATATCTATCCAAATCCCAAGGCTGATAATAATCATCCTTCCCCTAAAGGGAATGATTAGCCCCAACACAGAGATGAATATAGTAAAGGAGGATACAATATTTTTGTGGATATGAATAAAATCAAGTCCAACATTACAATTCATGATCTAGCCCAAATCATAGAGTAAAATGAGTTCTTAAATAATTCCATCATAGGTAATACTATTACAAAAAAGTCTAAGACAACCAACATGAATGTTATATACAAAAATAAGCTTGATGTTTCTTATTTCTTACTAACCATTTAGGCATTTTCTTAGATTATACATAATTGATTGGTAGATTTAAGAGTTTTAGCAAGTGAGGCTAAATTTTATTTGTCAGAAGTTTATTTTAAAACCAAATCCATCTAAGATAACTATCTCATAACTAGATAAAATGGTAGTACCTATATTGGGAGATATAAACAATGTAAGAATTTAGGTTGCTTCATAACCTAGAGTAAAAATGGCTATCAACATTTTGGTAGAAAACATTCCTAAATATTATGGGTTGTTATTGAGTAGAGATTGGCCAAAAAAGTTAAATGTATATCTTTCCATGGAATTTTCACATATTTGACTACCTTGTAGAGGTTTAGCCAACCATATCAAAATACATTGAGAGCCAAGAATGAATCATCCTATTACAAAATACAATACTACCAGTGAGGAGGTATGTTATAAATCTCCTAGTCATAAAATTTATACATTTACCATGAAGCATGAAGTACCAAAATAAATTTTGGGCACTTCCCAATTATGGACCCTCCATTTTGATGGAGCCATATCTAAGTAAGGATCAGATGTTAGTATTGAGCTAATCAATCCACAAGGAGAGAAACTACTGGAAAAATATAGGATCTAATTCCTATGCACCAATAATATAGTGGAATACGAAGCCTTGATTCTCATATTACGTTTCACCCTTAATAACAATTCCAAATAATTATTTGTATACACTGATTCTAAACTTGTGATAAACTAAGTTATAAAAAAATATTAGTGTAAATTGTGATATCCAAATAAGTACAAACATAGAGCCCAAAATTTAATAGAATCAATTAAAGATTTCAACATAGTATTTATACCAAGAGAATATAATGGAGCTACTAATTCACTAACTAATTTAGCAACAAATTTATCCCCCCTTATAGGAGTCAAAAATTCAAAGGTTTTCCATTGAATTGTTACTATATCCTTCAATATTAGATAATGTTAAAAATTTTAAAGTATTTAATGATGACCGTTAAATAGTCTAATTTTTGGAAAGTTTAGGGTAATTTAAGTCTCAAATAACCAATGATGAATAAAAAAACCATATGTGCCATGAATAATTGGATGAAAAATACATTATCTATCTTAAAAATAATCACCTCCCATTGGTATGGGTTACTCTGGAAAGGACCTTTGATACAAATCCTCAAGCTCAATCATAAAGGTAGCTAAATTTTAATGAATTTGAATTCAAATCAAAAGACATTGGTGATGAAAAGGGCACACACTTCATCAATATTAGCTTAAAATATGCACATGAATAAAGGTAAAGAGTCAAGAAACTAATTATCCTATATAAAGATGTAATTGTTTAGACTTATAATGAATTAAGTGTCTTCAATCCTAGAGTCATTACCCATGGAATTTATTTCAATATTGATCATAAACTATTTAATAAAAGGAAGAGGTTTGTCAATCCTATCTTAGAACCATTAGTTTAGAATCAAGTGAAAAAGCTACTGAGTGCTAAGATTTTCTTTCCTATTAGACATTCGACTTGGGTGGCCAATCCAATTTTGGTCAAGAAAAAAAGTATCAAAATCAGACTTTGTGTGGACTTTAGGAATATAAATAAATCTTTAGACAAGGAAAACTACCAGTTACCCTCTTTTGATGAGGTAATATAAATAATGAGTAGCTCTAAAATGATGTCTTTCTTGGATGGATTTTTAGGTTATAATCAATTACTAGTCAACTCAAAAGATAGGATGAAAACAACATTCACTATAAAGTGGGGAACATATGCATATAAGTAAAAGCTATTTGAGATAATAAATGTTGGAGCTACTTTATATAAAGTAATGGATCATGCATTGCAAGGATTAATAGGAAAGTGCATCATTATATACATGAATAATCTCACTAATTTTTCTAAAAATAGAGCTAATCATATTAACCATCTTCAATATATTTTTGAGAGGTTCAAGAAGTCTATGGTATCACTTAACCCTAAGAAAAATATATTTGGCATTACTGATGGTAAGTTTCTATGACCCACCATTGACCTAGATAGGATTTAGGGGCTATCAAAAATAATGTTTCCAAACATCAAAAAAGAGCTCAAATAATTCTTTGGAAAAATAATTTTACAAGGAAATTTATATCAAGATTCATAGAGATTGTTAGACCCTTGAAAACAATGCTCAAATAGAATGCCAAAGTGGAGTAGATACCTGAAGTTAAGAAATCCTTCTAAAACATAAAGAGGATATTCTATAAGCCATAGTGCTAATAAGCCCCAATTCCACCAACGACATTTACTTATATTCATTCACCTTAAAACATACTATTATTGTTGAACTTACATAGAAAATAGAATAAAGTAAACATTCAATTGAATTTATGAGTACTAACTTGAAATATGCATATCTTAAGTATTCCCATATTGATAAGAAAATATTCACTATCTTTAAGGTGGTTAAAAAGTTTAGACACTACATCTTTTAGAATAAAATTATCACTATAGTATTGGATCACACTATCAAGATCATGCTTGGATAGAATGAATTAGGTGAGCATAGAGGTGAATGGATGGAGAAGTTAAAAAATATATATTGAAATCAAAACATCTAGGATCATTACAGGATAAGGCATAGTTTAACTGATGATGTAACCAGACCCATGCATCACTATTAAAGAGGTCTTTCAGATATATGTCTCCTAAGAAGATTAGTATTCAGGTATTATCTAGTTCCTACTCACTATAACATGCCCTCATGAACTTAAAAGAGAGCAAACAAAACCATTATAGATCAAGGCTACTCATTATATGATTATAAATGGAGTTCTCTATAAAAAGAATTATAAAGGTATTTATTTAAGATGTGTGTCACATGAGCAAGCTCATTAAATCTTATAAAATATCCATAAAAATATAGGAAGTGGCCATCCATCTCACAAAACTATAGCACATAAGATACTTAGAATGGGATACTACTAGCCAATTCTTTTTAAGGATGCTCATTTCCATATGAGAATGTGCCATGAATGCTAGGTATTGATAAAGAGAGAGGTACACATGAAATGCCACTATAGCCTATAATTAAAGGTAGGCCATTTTCCTAATGGGGACTAAACATAATTTGTGTTATAAATATAAATGCATCAGTTGGTCATAATTTAATGCTCACTAATACATATTAATGTACTATATGGATAGAGGCAATAACCACCAAGAACTTTAGAGCCCAAGATGTGATAAGTTTTCTTGAAGAACATATAATAACCAAGTTTGGCAATCCCATTTCTTTGGTTTATGACATTGGTCTAGAATTTCAATCATCTAAGTTCACTAAGTGGACCCATGATATTCAAATTATAATTATATCATCCTCAAATCATTACTCACAAGGGAATATATTGGTAGTGTCATCCAATAAAAATCTTACAGACACAATCAATAAGTTAGTTGTAGATCAACCAAGGGAGTGACACCTTCTACTAAATTATGCACTCATGGAATACAAGATGAGGTAAAATCAATCCCTTAAAGTGTCACCATATCTATTGGTATATGGGAATCAACTAAATTTCTCAATTATGCTAAAATTACCAAGATATTAGGTTATAAAAGAATACATAGAGCCCAATGACAAAACATAGTCTAGACTACTAGCCATCATCAAAATGGAAGATCATTAGGATAAAGAATTACAAAATTTTAGTAAATATTAAAAAAAATTCAAGATATGGTTCAATAAGATATAAAAATTCAAAGCATTCAAGATCTCTAGCTTGGTGCTACTATGGGACAAAGCCCATAATAAAAAGTGAATGCATGATAAGTTTACCCTAGAATGGATATGACCTATCAAATTCTAGAACTTTTGTGTAAAAATTATTTCCCTTTGAAGGATCTTCAAGGTAACAATCTGAAATATTGAGTCAATGGATAGTTTTTGAAGCATACCTTCATGGTTATCACATCTAGAGAGGTATTTGAGTAATAATAAAACATTTTTTTAGAGGTAGGAGTAGATTAAAATACTTTAATAGTTAGTTTCCTACATTTAATTGTTTAATTTTATTAGATTAGTTCTCATTTTCTAGAATAACCCTTTTTCTTTTAGTAAATTTCCTTTTTTCTAGAGTAATTTTCTTTTGATTTCATGATAGTCTAATTTTAATCATATTAAACACAACTATGTAATGAGAGGGGGGTTGAATAAGTAGATGAGCTAAGACTAGTTGATTTAAAATTTTAGAGGAAATACAAATTCATATTCAAATCAAAGAATAGATGCCAAGATCACACACACACATAGAAACACATTACACAAGATTTATACATGGAAAACTCAAAGTGAAAAACCATGGTGAGAATAGTTGCTATAATCTACTATTCTAATCTAGCCTCAAAATTAACACCTCACTAGAAAAACCACACAAGTTACATTTAAGGACACCTATCCTAAGGAGACACCAATCCCTTAACTCAACACCAAATCAGTTTTTCTGATGGTGCTAACCTATTAGAACTTATGAAGCTACAACTCTAGCATACAAGATAGATTCACAAATGAATCTAGTTTAGTTTCTTTGTTACAAGTCTAGTCTATAACTACTTACTTTCTACTCTTTCTTCCTCTCTAATCAATATCTGGACATTCTCTATGTGTCCTTTCTTCCTCTTTGTTTAGTTTTTGTCCTTCTGAATTTCACTTTATGACTACATACATCTAGATATATTCTATTCAGACACACTTCATTCCCTTGTATTTTTCTCTACATTTTACTTTGTCTGCATATGTCTTTAATTGACAACCTTTGATTCACTATCAAATTTGTAACAACAATAGCAAAAGCTTATTACGATGTTTAAGATGTTGTATATGTATATAAAATGAGTCTAGGGTTCCACATATTCAATTACGTTCACACTTCAACACCCCTTTTTTTGGTTTTCATTCAATGTTACTTTGACATATACACTTTCCCATGTCTTAGTTCATTCAACACACTATAATGGTTAGGTCTCTTTACTATGTATGGCAACTACTGGATTCAGGTCACTACTACATCATTTCCTTAATCAATGATTGATCAGTTGGATTGATAAATCTTGAGCTCTGTGTAGACCTTTTAACCTAATCATTTATCTATACATATATTTAAATGAGGATTATTCATCTTGTCTTTGGTGCCAATCATTATCAATCTTTAACTGTCAGATGTATGCACTATTTCTACTTTTGAAATAGAACCATCGATCCCTCTTGCATTAATCATTGATCTCTTTCTCACGTCTTGATATCTCCTATATGATTGGTTTTCTTTCACTACTTTTGATTGTTTTAGACATGATCGATATTTATCTTTGTCTATATGCCTTTTGAGAGTTTGTCATGAAATCCTTTCAGCCTTTTTGAACTAGCCTTGTGTCCTCCGCAATTATCTTTTGACACTTTCAAGTGTCCTTTCTCTTCAATAGAACTACCCTTTAGGATTTTGAAAACTATCTTTTAGAACTTTAAAAGGGTCCTTTATCCTTCAAAAGTATCCTTTGGAAACTCAATAAATCTCCTCTCTTCATTCTAACTATATCCTTTGGACAAATTATTATGGGATTTTTGTCAAGGGCTCTTCAAGACAATTGCCATAGGCTTTTTGTCAAAGTGCCCTTCGAGATAATTTCCATGGGATTTTTGTCAAGGTGCCCTTCAGGATAATTTATATGATCTTTTTGCCAACATGCCTTTTGGGATAATTTAGCTGACAAAATGTCTTCATTCGTGTCTTTCATAACTTCTATGTAGGACACATACCCTTCAAAAAATTTATAATGGTCCACATACCCTTTGAGTTTTTTGAAATGATCCCTTCAAAAGTTTTTAATGGTCCACTTACCCTTCAGCATTTTGAAAATATCCCTTCAAAACATTTGAATGGTCCACTTACCCTTTAGACTTTTAGGAAAGATCCCTTCAGAATTTTTGAATGGTCCACTTTCCATTTGGCATTTTGAAAAGATCCCTTCAGAACATTTGAATGGTCCACTTACCCTTCTGACTTTTTGATAATATCCCTTCAGATTTTTTTATCAGTCCACTTGCCCTTCGAACTTTTTAAAAAGTGCCCTTTAGAATTTTTGTTGGGGACAATTTTTCTGAAAGAATTCTCCAAAACACTTCCTCTAAAAGAATTCCCTTATTTTTTATAGGCTTTTTGTCTAAGGGAATTGTCTTTAACAATATTTCTGAAAGAATTCCCTCAATAAAGACAAAGGTGTAAAATTGACTATGGAAAATACCTTATGCATTTTTTATATTTCCTCTATTAATCCTTATGACATAAAAATTAGATAAAGAAAGACACAAACCTAATTATCATAGAGTGATTATTTCCTTCAAATGTTACCACACATGTAAATGTTAATAACTTTATCCTATGTTCATATCTAGATCTTGTCAGGATAACCATATGAGCAAAGGTATTTAAAGTACATACACAATTTTGTTCCACTTAAATTCTTTGACATTAATTCATATGATAACACATGATGCCTTTGACATCAATTATAATTTTTTAGACCTCAATGAATATGTCCAACAATCTCACCCTTTGTCATTGATTGTAACTTATCATCAAAATCACTTAACTCCTTTATATTCATTCTACTTTCTCCCCCTTTGACATTAATGAAAAAGAGTCTCTAGAATAATATGTCAATAATCATCTCCTTTCCTGACATTTTGGTTGTTCTAATCCATGGACCTGTCAGGCTAGAACATTTTATGAGGAAATCCCCCTTAGGTAATGATACATTAGCTTTCATGGCTCCATGATTCTCCAAATGATCATTTATATATAGAATTGGTCTAAAATACCAATCAATGATTGATATATCTCTATGTAGATAGTCATAATGATCTAGAGCCAACACACCTTTGTCACCTCCTTTTTTTATCACATAACAAAAGGACTACAGCTTTCTCACCAAACTACATTTTCTCTTAATCCAGGAGTTAATAAAATTCCTTCAATACTCCCCCTAGATTCATGCCCTATCATTAAAATCTAGTGATGTGGTGTGGGAGCCACTACTCCCATCTTCTCTCTTAGATACTCAAATTTCTCCTTGGGAAGAGGCTTGGTAAATATATCTACAATTTAGTCCTTTGTTGGCACATACTCAATTTTGACCTCTTGATCTACAAACTTTTCTTTTAGAAAATGATATTTGATGGATATATGCTTCATTTTGGAATGCATCTCTAGATTATTAGATATTTTTATGGCACTTGAGTTATCACAAAAGATAGAAATAGGTTCTTGGTATTCTACCTTGATGTCTTTGAGATTTTGCTTCATCTACAAGACTTGGGTGTAACATGTTGTTGTTTCTACATACTCTAATTCTTCTATAGAAAGCATAACTAACTCTTGTGTTTTACTCAGCCATGACACAAGTCTATTTCCATGGAAGAATGCACCACCACTAGTATTTATCCTATTATCCACACTCCCTACCTAATCCACATATGCATATGCAATCAAAGTGAGATCTTCACTTGTAGGGTCCCATAGACCATAGTCAATATTGCTCTTGATGTATCTAAAGATTATTTTCATAGCATTGACATATGATTCCTTAGTAGCTACTTGAAATCTTGAAACCATGAATACAACTTGCATAATGTCTAGTATTAATGCAGTTAGGTATAATAGACTGCCTATCATTGATCTATACATAGTATTATTCACATCAAGGGACTCATTGTATTTGCTCAACTTGCATCCAATTATCATAGGAGTACTAAATATTTTATTTTCTTCCATTCCAAATTTCTTGAGCATCTCCTTTGCATACTTAGTTTGAGATATTAATATCCCTTCATTGGTTTATGAAATTTGTAGACCAAGAAAGAAAGAAAGTTATCCCAACATATACATTTCAAATTTACTTTTCATTTGTGTGGTAAATTATTTACACATATTACTATTACCATCTCTAAAGATGACATCATCTATGTAAACAATAATAATCAACATATTCTCACCTTTTGATTTAATGTACAAATTACTATCTGCATATCCTTTGTTGAAACCTTGTTGTTGTAGGTATTGATCCAATCTTGAATACCATGCTCTAGGTGCTTGTTTCAAACCATATAATGCCTTCTTCAGTCTACACACATAATCTTCTTCATGCACTAGCTAAAAACCTTTTGGTTGTTCAATGTAAACTTCCTCTTTTAAGATTACATTCAAGAAGGTTGAATTTACATCTATTTGATATACTTTGAACTTCTTATGAACATAAAATGCCAAAAACATTCTTATGGCTTCTATTCTTGCCACTGGAGAAAATGTCTCTTCAAAGTCTATGCCTTCTACTTGTGCATATCCCTTGACAACAATCTTGCTTTGTTTCTTATGATAGCTCCATCTTCATTGAGTTTGTTTTTGTAAACCCATATTATTCCTATCACATTCTTGTTTGAGGGTCTAGGAACTAATTCCCATGTTTTATTATTTTCTATTTGACTCAATTCTTCTTCCATGGATTTTAAGTAGTTTTCATACTTGCTAGCTTCAATGAAGGTCTTAGGCTCAATTTCTAAAAATAGAGCAAAACTTACTTGCTCCTTGTTCATTCCATCTCTTCTCCTAGTCTAAACTCCTTAATTTTTGTTACCAATTATCTACTCCTTGGGATGATCCTTTTGAACAAACTTTGGAGGTGCCTTTACAATATTTTCTTCCTCTTCTTCACTATATTCTTATTCATTTTTTTCTTCTTTTAATTCTTCAATTATGATCTCCTCATCAGGTTCAACTTTTTAAACCTTGACATTGATGCTTTTAACTATTTTATGTAGCCTCTTATTGTAACATACATAGTCTTTACTTTGAGTAGAGTAACTTAAAAAAATTCCCTCATCACACCTTGACTCAAAGCTACCTAGTTTGTCCTCCTTTATTCTAATGTAACATTTGCTTCTAAACACTTTAAAGTACTTAAATGATGTAGTCTTTCCATACCATAGTTAATATGGCATTTTATCACTTTTCACCCTCATTTGAACTTTGTTCAAGATTTATATTATTGTTTGGACTGTTTCTCTCTAATATCCATCAGATAGCTTGGCCTCTTTCAACATTATTCTAGCCATCTCCTTAACAATCCTATTCTTTCTCTCAACAACTCTATTTTGTTGTAGATTTATTGTAGTAGAGTAGTGCCTTTTAATCCCATGTTTCTCAAAATACTCTATGAACTCATTTGAGGTGAATTCTCTACCCTTATCAGATCTCAAACATTTGATCTTTCTTCCCATTTCATTTTTAACTATTTCTCTAAAGATATCAAATCTCTCAAAGGCTTGAGATTTGTCCTTCAAAAAGGTTACCCATGTCATTCTTGATTAATCATCTATAAATAACATGAAGTAATGAACTCCTTTTGAACCTTTTGTCTTGGTAGGACCATAAAGATTAGTATGGAATAATTATAGAGGCTTTATAGTTGCATATTCTTTTGTTTGAAACTTGACCCTTATTTGCTTGACTAATTGACATTCTCTACATATAATATTTATGGGTTCAGTTATCTTGGTCATATGTCTTACACACTTATTCAAACTTAATTTGACTAGATTATCAAAATTGACATGTCCCATTCTCCTATGCCATAACCAGCTTTCATCAACCTTTCCTATGAGGAAACTATTATTTTTTACCTCAACAAGATTGTAGATGATTTTCTTAGTCCTTTTCCCTTCTACAACTATTTTTCTACATCTCTTTAGCTTGTAGCCTTCAGCATCAAATATGACCTTATATCCATTATCACACATTTGGCTAACACTTAGTAGATTATGATTCATTCCTTTCACATAAAGAACATCATGTGTAGGAAGCTTACCATCAATGTGCAATGTTCCTTTGCCTTTGATTTTTACTACTATGTTGTCTCCCAAGATAATATTTCCTTCCCTGCATTTGTTCAACTTGGTAAACTTTATCTTATCACCAGTCATGTGCTTTGAGCATCCACTATCTATGACACACAAGTTTTTTTCTTTGGCATGGAGTGTCATTTGAGCAATCAAGGATTGATTTTTCACTTTTCACATTTTCTTGGGTCTCTCATAAGTCCTTTTATTTTATTTATTAGTGACTTATGAACCTTTATTCTTATTAAGATACTTGTCTTTAATTACATTGTATCCTTTTGGTGTTGCAAAGTTGGTCCTATAATGTTGAGCTATGTGACTAAAATTATTGAAATTGTAGCACATTAAAACTGAATCTAGCAGAGGAGAAAATGAGTTTTTACTTACAAAATTAATTCGTCTAGTAGAAATAACTCTACATTCAATGGCCCTATAACCAAACTAATTATAGATGTAATAATAACCATAAAAAGATGAATAATACCTAGTCATAAATTTCTTTGGTGCAATATAATTAAATTTCATACTCCTTTGTTTCCTCAAGTCTATCACTTGAGTATATTCTTATGCATCTTTGATTTCAAACCTTTTTCCAAAATTTATTTTCCTCACTTTATCTTTGTTTGGATAATTCACTATGTCCTTGCTGACCTTCTCTTTCTTTTCTTCTACTCCTCATCCTATTTTGAAATTATCATATAGGTTGGTTGACATACTATTTGATGAGTAATATCCTTACTCATATCTAATACCATATTTTTCATTTAAAGGCTTCTAACCATTGATTAATTCATTAATAATGTCTAATATTTTTTTCAACTTTAGATTTTTGTCTATTTGACTTTTTGCCTTCTCAAGTTCTTTCCTCAAGGCTACTATTTCTACCTCAAGCTTCATGTATTCTTTGGATTTTGTCTATAGTTCCATCTTAACTACTTCTATTCTTTTAGGCTCCTCAATTTGAGTTTTTAGAGTCACTATCATTTGATTAGATTTTTCAAGTTATTTCTACCCAAGCTTCTTATATTTTGAGTTCTCTTTTCTTAGTTTCTCAATCTCTTCTAGAGCACAAACTAGCTCACCTTCTAGATCAGCTTCACCTTCCTCTTCTTCATCCTAATCTTCATCTTCATCCTGTTCTTGATTTGTGGGAGTGGTTTCTTCTACCATGAATAAGAATTATTTTCCCTTTGCTATGAAAGCATAGTCATTATCATCATCTGAACTATCACTATCACTACCCTTCACTGAGTCACTATCTTCTTTTGTATATAAACCTTCCTTTCTTTTGAAGAACTTCTTCCTTTTTACATAGTGATATTTCACCTTTTTTTTCTCTCTAATTTCTCAAAGTTGTCCTTTTTATTATAAGGACATTTGGTAGTAAAGTATCCTACCTTTCTATAGTTAAAGCATTTGAACAACAGATTACCTTTGTATTTTCTTGATCCTCTCTTTAAATTATTGACAAAGTTAGCTTCTTCTCCATTAGTCTCTTTAGATTCAGATGTGGATATTTATTCTTTTGCCTGCTTTGCTACTTTGAATGTAGCTTCTCTTTTAAACATGTGAGTCTCTCCCATTCTCATCTCATAGGATATGAATGTTCCATGTAGCTCATCCACTTTTAGCTTGTCTAAATCTCTTGATTCTTCAATTGTAGAGATTTTGGAGTCATATCTTGATGGTATGGATCTCAAAACCTTCTTGACAATAGTTGACTCTTCTATTGTTTCTCCAAGTCCTCTGATAGCATTCACTATCTCATCTACCCTAAGGAGGTAGTGGGAAATATTTTCCTCTTCATTCATATTAAAACTCTCAAATAGCCCTTTGTATGTTTGTAGCTTGGCTTAATTCACCTTATCATCTCCTTTATAGATGCTTTTTAACTTGTTCTAGATGTCTTTTACACTCTGATAGTGCATAACTTTGACAAACTCTGATTTTGATAGTCCACAAAGAATAACATTATTTTCCTTGGTGTTTTTTCATATGCCTTCTTGGTATACTAATTAGAGGAGCTACATCAAGAGCTGTATATCCATTTAATACAAACATCCATACATCAAATCTTAATGAGGCAAATATGCTTCCATCTTTATGCTCTAAAAAGCAAAGTTAGATCCATCAAAGAGAGGTGATTTATTTGAGGGGATCCTTATTTACTAGCCATTATGTTCACTAACCAAGATCTACTTGAGCTGATTAAGCTTCTTACTAAATAACCCTAGGTTTTGATATTAATTGTTGAACACAACTATCTACTAAGAGAGGGTGAATCAGTAGATGAGATAAAACTAGTTGATTTAAACTTTTAGAAGAAATACAAATTCATATTCAGATCAAAGAATAGATGCCAAGATCTCACACACACACACACACAAAAAAAAAAGAAAAGAAAAAAGAAAAACACATTACACAATATTTATACATGGAAAAACCAAAGGGAAAAATCATGGTGAGAATAGTTACTAGAATCTATTGTTATAATCTAGCCTCATAGTTAAACACCTCACTGGCAAAACTACATAAGTTACATTTAAGAAGACCCATCCTAAGGAGAAACCAATCCCCTAACTAAGCACCAACTCAATTTTTTTGATGGTGCCAACCAATCATAACTTATGAAGATATAACTTCAGCATATAAGATAGATTCATAAATGAATCTAGTTTAGTTTCTTTGCTACAAGTCTAGTTTGTAACTGCTTACTCTCTGCTCATTATTTGTGTGCTCTTTATTCCTCTATACTCAATCTTTAGACATTCTCTTTGTGTCATTTCTTCATCTCTAATCAGTATCTATTCTTTTTTACTTTCAATCTATGACTACATATGTTTGGATATATTTTGTTCAGACACACTTCATTCCCTTTCATTTTTATCTTCCTTTTACTCTATTTGCATATGCCTTCAATTGGAAACCTTTGATTCACTCTCAAATTTGAAACAATAGAAAAAATATTATTATAGTGTTCAAGTTGTTATATATGTATAGACAACAAGTCTAGGGTTCCACATATTCAATTATGTTCACACTTCAACACCCCTTTTCTAGTTTTCATTCAATGCTAATTTGACATATACACATTCTCATGTCTCAATTAATGTAACACATTACAATGGTCAGGTCTCTTTACTATGTATGGCAACTATTGTATTCAGGTCCTTACTATGTCATTTCCTTAATCGATGATTAATCAGTTAGATCGATTAATTTTAGGCTTTGTATAGACATTTTGAGACAACCATTTATCTGGTCTTATCTTTAAATGAGGATTATTCATATTGTCTTTGGTGCCAATCATTGTCTATCTTGAACAGTCAGATGTATGCACTATTTCTACTTTTGGAATAAAACCATCAATCTTTATTGCATTAACCATTGAGCTCTTTCTCATGTCTTGATATCTCCTATATGATTGGTTTTATTTCTATCCTTTTGATTATTTTAGACATGCTTGATCTTTATCTTTGTCTATATGCCTTTCAGGAGTTTGTCATGGAATCCTTTCAACTTTTTTGAACTAGCCTTCTATCCTATGTAATTATCTTTCATCACTTTCAAGTGTCCTTTCTCTTTAATAAAACTACCTTTTAGGATTTTGTAAACTATCTTTTAGAAATTTACAAGTGTCCTCTATCCTTCATAAGTGCCCTTTATAAACTCACCAAATGTCCTCTCTTCATTTTAAATATATCCTTTTGACAAATTATTGTAAGCTTTTTGTCAAGGGCTCTTTAAGACGAAGGATTTACATGTTCCTACAATCCAAATGCCCCTGTAGAAAAGTCTTGATTAAGCATAGGTTCAAATTTGTCCCTTTCACTTTGACATGCTTCTAAGACATTATAATGATCAACTAGCCCTATATCATAAATATTCATTTCATGTATGTCCTCATATGACTCATTGTAGTTGTTATCATGAAACATATTGAACCTTTAGAAATATAGCCTCTATTGGAGCCTTCCCTAGAATGGTCCACTTTCTTTTGTAACTAAATAAAATAAATTATTAGCTATTGAAACATCTTAATTATGGATTCATCCTCATTATTTAGTGCTTCTGAGTTATGAACAACAATATCATTACTCACAAGAACTAATGCTCTATGTCCTTGTGGATGAAATTTATTTGTATCATTATTAAAGAAGCCCAAATTTTTGCCAAGATACACATGACTTAAGGTTAATTGGTTCAATGGTTGTGTCTTGTATAATTTAAACACATTATGATTGGCATTAAGAATGACATTTAGTGTTGGGAAATCGAGGTTGACATTTGGGATAGCATATGCAAGCTAACCTTGAGGCTGCATTTGATCATTGATTATTATTGCTTCAACATAAGCCAATTCCAAGGTGTTTATGAATCTAATAGACATTTTTAGGAACACATAATTCATGGGATCCAAATCATCACTTTATATCTCTAAGGCAAGGACTCTTCAGGTCTATAAGGGGCTATAATTTTATTAAACATCTTTTGGAACTTAGCATTAAAAGATCTAATGGGCTCATTTGAGTCTCTTTTGATAGTGTTAAATTATTGATAAAGAATGCATGGACTAATGATTTTACCAAATTGATCAATAAAGATCTTATTAAAATCATCCTAACTAGTAATATAATCCTCTAGAAGGTTAAGGAACCATTCATATGCAACATATTTGAAAGTAAATGGGAACAATCTATAATATACATATTTATCGATAACATTTAAGAGCCTTAAATTATATTTGAAAGATATAACATACTATTCAATAGTGACAATTCTATTTGGATAGAAATAAGGTAAATACCTTTGTAGATTTCTTGGTACATCATGTAATTGACTAGGCATATGGATAGAAGATCCACCTAACCATGCCATACTTTGATGAGGATCTTACTTGTGGTAGTTATAGACTTAAATCTTATTTTAAATATGATGTGTAAGCTTCATATTTACAAATAATAATGGTCAAACTCACACATTAAGCCAATTTTGTACAATAATAGTAAAGGACAGTATGAATGATCTTTACATGTTTCAATATTAGATGAACTCCAATTTGCAAAGAATCATTCAATTTTGAACAAAATGGATATTGATAATCTCAAATGCCTTTGATTTAAGCTATCTTTACCATCAATATTTAGGGATATTCAAAAAATATCAAACTTTAAATAAAGAGATCCCAAAGACTAGTCTAAAACCATAAAGATCAATGATATTTACACAATTATGATTAAAATAATATAAATATGCAAATAACACACTGATCTTTGAACATAATTTACCAAAATGAGCAAAGATTCTACAAATTCTCAAAAAATGACTAAAAGGCCTTCCTTCTAGTGCCAACAAAGCTCCTCTTGTTGATGCCTAAATGTGTACCATATGTTCCTAGAGTGTTTAGAAACACTTCTCATTTAATAATTCTATAAATTTAGTGCATGATTTATAGGTTCCACCAATATTATTATCTATTCAGTGGAATAGAGGCAAAACAAGTGACTATTTCACAATATTTATATTAGTTGGTGGTTGGAAGCCACCTTGGCCAAAAGCATATCTATATGAAATATGTAGTAACTATACTAAGAACATTTGATTAAGATCAAGAACTAATTTAAGATGGATATTTACAATGACCATTAAACTAAGGTGATCAAGTTAAAAAAGAAGCAAAAGTAAGGGTAGGGTAGAAATAGAGATGTTGTTGGTCTTGTTTCAGACATTATGACAAAGTTCAAATTTTGTCTAGATATGTACTTAACTAATGTGTAACATGAAACAAATTAAGCCCAAATCATATCATGCATTATTCATACTTCTAAGGACTAAGATAAATAATACAAATTAGAACCAAGATTACTTTAAATATTTACTCCTAGAAGCAGATAGCTGATGCACATCTATAAATGTAAAGAAAATAAAATGAAACAAACTAAGGAACCTTCAATTAACCTATCATTATCATAAGTTGACAAATCTAAAATAAAATGTACATGCCAAGAATTCATCATGAGCATTCAATCTAAAATTCAAACTAGACAACTAAGAGAAAAACCATATAGCACTTCACACAAACAAATACTAGACAATCTTTGCAAAATTATTTATTTATATCAAATGCTCAAAGTTTACAAAGTAATTTGGTTCTAAGAACTCACTCCCTTTTTGACAATTGACAATGCTCCTTTTATAGGATGTAAAAGAAGCATGTTGATCAGTCCTAATCCACTTCCATTTGAACATGTGTATAAGACAGGTGTCCTTTTTTTCTATTCTAGAATAAATGATCTTTTCAATGGACTGACTTGTAAAAAATGTGATATTATAAATTACACATGTTCATATAAAATAATATCCTATTTCAAGATATTATTCAATGTTTGCTCTAATAGGAATATTCCTACTTCACCTGAATTGGGACCTTTTCACTGATGATATGCTCTATAATTACTGTAAGGTATTCATTATTTTTAGATGCTAACCCATATAGGCATGGTCCCATATTCAAGCTCCTCAAATATAAATAGTGATCCAATGGACAAGAGCTTGATTTCTTTACATAGACGGTAATTCAAGCTCTCTTTTGTATTTCTAGGTCTATAGGGTATTCTATTTAGCCTATTTCACTCATTTGGATTTAATGTGGCACTTCTATGGCATCTTAGGTCATCCTTTTCATCACTATCTAAAATTTTTTGTTGCCCTTTAAAATTTGGATCTCTATTTACTATGTTAAAATTGATGTCTTCACCACCATCATTTGACATCTACAAGAATGTCTTTTATGGTTGCATGACTATAAATTTTAAACACATGAATTAGGATCTTTATTATTTCAATTGACATCTTTGTGACCATCATTTAACATCCATGGGAATATTTTTGATGGTCATGTGAGCATCAATTTTAAACATGTGATCAAGGTTCATTTATATGTTAAGATTGACATCTTAGCAACCATTGTTTGATGTCTATGGGAAAATATTTACTATTCACAAGACCATCAATTTTAAGATAGTTATGGGGAGTTTATATGAAGCCTAACACTTGTTATCTTCTAGTTCACTCTATAATTTATGTGTGCCATGTGTCGACTGCTCGGTACTTCTAGGTTCTTTGTACTGGGATCTATGGTCATGCCACTTAGAAGTCCTATGGAACCTTTAACTATTCAATGTGTTTTTTCTCCATTTGATGGAGATGGTATGAATCAATCTTGGTCATTGATTTCTAAAAGGTCTTAGGTCTTTAAAATGGTTTCCACTCCTTTAGATTGTTGATCATGTTCCATTCGATCTGGGTCTCCCACTTAAACACATGCCATAGATTATGATTTGAGTATTTAAACATGATTTATCCTTATATTTTATTAAAAAATATTAAGTTAGGCTTTGAGACTTAGGATAAAATGACAAAGCTAAGTTGGAAATAAATAAAAAGGACCCCAAGAATTTAAAAGACACTTATCATAAATACTTTGAACCATGGTTTGTTCATATTAATAAATAAGAATATTTTAGTCAAAGATTTTTAAGCTAAGTTAGTAACATATAAAAAATGACCTCAAAAATAATAAAAGGACCTAGGCATGAAGATTTTGGACTAAGATGATAATCATAGAACAAAAGGGTCCTTGAAAAAAACTACATAGCATAAGGTTTTAACCTAGGGTTTCATTATATAAATAAATACAATGAAACCTTGGGATAAGGCCTTAGGCTAAGTAATAAAATTGACCCTACATTTTCAATTGGACCATGCCAAGATAAAAGGGACCATTTGATATAAAATAAACTAGGCGTAGATTTTTTAGCCTAAGTTTTGGTTGTGTTGAAAAACATGACCAAGCCTTAGGATAAAAATTAAACCAAAACCATGGTATTATTAATTTTTTCCCACTTAAACATAAATAAAAGTTTCCCACCAAATTTAAATTTGAATTAAAAGGTTTAGGAAAAACATTAATCCAAGGTTTCAAAAACATGAATTTAATTAATCAATTACAAATCAAGGTTAAGAAATGATAAATTTAACATTGAGGACCAAAACCCTAAGCATGTTCAACCGTAAATGGGATTTATTAAACCTTTAACCTAAAACACAAATATCCAATGTTAGCATTTTAGATAAGATTAAAGCAAAACCAAAAACAAATAAGTTAGCTAGACCATGGTGTGGATGATCCTCAAATAAAAATAATGTTTAATCATTCTAATGATACTCTAACCAAGTTGATTTTAATCTCAAAAGAATAAATTTTCAAAATTTGACACATGGGTCCCCATTTTTTAGAAATGGGGGTATGTTGACCTTAACAAGTCCCTTGATAAACACATATAAAAATGGGGAGGTAAGTCCACTAATAATATAACTTGCTAAATGATAACAATGGGGAAAATATGTAATGTTAACTTAAGGTCCTTTATTATTCCTACTATATTTTTTTTTTACCCATCCAATCATAATACTCCCTTGGTATTTCGCTCATAGATAAGACCAAGCTTGTCTATAATTTCCTTGGGCATGATAGTGCTACTAGCTCCACTATCTACCATACAATTATGGACTAAGCAGTCACCAACTATTAAATAGAGATAAAAGGGAGGGGTTTTGTTTCATTTGACATTATTTTTATCCACCTTTGTCATATTATGTACCTGTTAATCAGGTTGTTTGGTAGGCTGGTTTAAATTTGCCAAGATAGCTCCTTATTTTTCTATTGATTCATTAGATAACTTAAAATTTGAAATCTCTTGAATGAGCATGTATTTTTTCCCTAGAATAGAAAGGAAATCCAACATGCTAGTGATAACATTTGATTTTTTCATTTGATCTATTATGCTAAATGAAGCTCCACTAGCCTTAGGCTACAACTTTTGAACCACTGGTTGTTATCTAATTAGAGGTATTTGGGGAACCTTCCCTACCTCTTCATTTTAGTTATTATATGTTATAGGGACAACAAGTTGATCCTTAACACTTTTTATAAAAATGTTAGGAACACTAGAAGCATTGCTTACATCTTCAGCTTCCTCAACTACCTTTTTTTTAGCTCTAGTCAAAGCTACAACTTGACCATTTATGTTTCTAGTTTTACCAACTTGAATGAATGCAATATTATCCTATAATTGCCAATTAACATTGATGGCATCAAGCTACACTAGAAACTATTAACACTCTCCTTGGAATGTCTTTATCATGTCTTGATGTCAATCACTTTGAAGATAAAACTCTTCTTATGCCATTTGTGGCATAGTAATATCCTATGATATTAATGTTTGCTTTTGAGTTTCATTTGGATTGAATGGCTGCCAACCTGAATCTTGCATCAATTTATTTTGAGTAATAATAGCTTTTGAATTGGAAGGTACATTAGGATCAAGGGCTACATATGGCTTAGTTTAGGTTATGGCTCTTTAGTTTTGGTAAGGTTACCTATTGTCTTTGAAACCTTGATAAGTACGTATTTGATTATTGAAGGACTAATAAGTATTCTAGTTTTTCTACTGACAAGGCATACCTTGGTATTGTTGTCTCTTGATTTAAACAATCTCATTCCCAAAAGCTTGTATCATACTTTTAAGATTTCCAATCTCACTATCATGATTAGAAGGGGCTACAACTTGGACTTTTGGAGATGGAATAGGAGATATATATGGGATTTAAGGAACTTCAGGAGGAAGAACATGTTGCACTTTTAGGAATATGAGCATTAGAGGCCTTGGAGTAAGTTTACCAACTTGTATCAAGCTATTTTCTTCTCTTATTACAAGTTCATAGGCATTTGGCAAAGTATTACAACCCATAGACTATATCATGAAACTAATATTAGAATTGAGGGCCTTTAGATAGTACAAAAATTAATACTCAAGGGATGGCCTCACCAATGCAAGGATCCTAGTCCATGTCTTTTAGAATCTAAGGTTAAAATCAGACATGAAATCATGGGTAGTACCTTTGTATGATAGTCAATTATTCAACTAAAGATAGATGATCAGACTTGTCTTCAAATTACCTAACTAAGGCTGCACCTAACTCATCCCAAGTAGAAAAAGATGTCAAAGGAAGATTCTTATACCATTACAATGTTTTTCCCTTGAAGCAAACATCAAGTAGTCTGATAGGCACATTATCTTGAATAACATTATGAACATAACATAGGTTAGCAACATCCTAAATATGCTCAATAGTAGTAGTTTTATCCCATTATCCTAAGAATAAAGGGATACTCTTTAGGGTAGACATATGGATGTCATCATATTAGTCTAAATTCAAGGGACTACCCCTATTAAATGGAATAAGCACTTGATTCTTGAAAACCATTTGGGAAAAAAGGATTTGGATTATGGCGATAATATCTTGGACTAAAGCAATAAGATGACTACGAGGTGAAAATTTCTGTTGAGGATAAGCCTAGTCTTATTGAATCTTGATTTTTGATAAGAATTAAAAGGTATCTCAATGAATTCAAAAAGAATACCTTTACTTGATGACCTTGCTATAACCTTTGGCATAAAAATACTATCTAGATGATGTTATGAGCTCTGTAACTTGAAGGATCTTCATCTTTTGATGATGGTATATGTTTCTTCCTTTTATAATTTATTTTTTTCAATATTCAAAATTCAAAAATGACAAGGAAACTTTGTCCTAATAGGCATGCCAAAACTTTTGGTGTCTTAGATTGCACCCTAGCTGAGTAAAGATATTATTCAAGTCCTCTTACACAAATATAGTCCAACATGGGAATGAGCCTATGTTGTGGGTCACCTAAAATAGGATCAAACCTCTAAAGAAGGTCAATTCCTTCTAGATCTATTAGCTAAACTAGACCTAATCTAGTACTTACTTAGAAAAGAGAGAGAAATATAATAATATATGAAACCATATAAAATCAGGTGATGCACTAGTAATTTTAACACTTATAGTTTTCACAAGACACACTATGGGATACATTCAAGACCAAAGAAGATCATTCCCACATAGTTGTTTTAAAATAAGGAATTGATTAGTTATCAAACTAGCATGAGAGGGGAGATAAGCACTTTTAAGATTAAAAAAACTATAAATTGTATGTATAATGACCTGTGAGAGCTACCAAGAATTTCATGAAGGTGAGAAAAATTAGACATAAATAAGGAACAGACATTTACTTAACTATACATGAATTCGTAGGACACACTTCAATCTAGCTTGAAAAATGGTGGAATTCAATCTTTATTACATCAAAAGGTGTTACAATACAAATTTTGGTGTAGACTACACAATCCAAAGCATAAGAGTCTATTTCTCTAAAAATGTTAGAGATTTCTTTCTAAATCTTTTAGAGAATTCTACATGTGTTAGAAGTTGGAACATATATAAAAAAAAGAGAGGGAACTATGGTGTATTAGCACAAGTTTGAGGATTATGACTCATGAACTTATCAATACAGAACAAATTATATAAAAGAATTGAATGCTTATTTTCCTTATCCATTTACCTGGTGTCCTTCTTAGAAATCCATGTCATTATTTATTTGATTAGCTAATGAGGACCATGTCTTAGAATTTATAGAATTATGCCACATCTACTATGGGTGGCCTTCGGTACCTATTTATCAAAAATGTTAACCTAATGATAGGTGAGACACCTCTTCATGATCACATTTTAATTTGTATTTGATCTAATATTGAACATAGGTCCATTATAAGTGAAAACCAATCTAATTATTATTTTTCACATAGTCACAATATTAGTGACACCCTGATTGATGACTAGTTCCTATTTTGATGGCAAGATATTAACCCTTGATCTCTATTAGGTCCAAAGGTCCTATCTTGCCTCTATAGAGCTCTTATAGAAATGTTTAGTCCCATTCTAGTTAAATCTAGGTCTATGCTCAAGCTCTAGTTCCTTGCATTTAATATCCTAGGTTGAAAACCACCCCATCATCCTTTGTCAAAATTTCTAGATCTATTTTGTTTGATTGGCCATCAAAAATCCTATGTTCACCTTTGTTTAATTTATTTTTGACCATGGCTCAAATCATTGACTAATAAACCTTTGCTCACACCATCCAATCTCCATGATACAAATTAACATGATTACTTGGATCTATTCTTGACCTATCAATTCTATCCAAGTTAGTGCCACTTGGTAGTCCAACATGTACACTTAGGATCCACCATCAATCTACTTGCTTTATGTTCTTACACCATGTGGTGGCTTCTTGAGCTCTTTGACCTTTTGACTCATCTCACACTATCAATATCCCTTAGTAAAAATTAGTGCCATTATTGGATTTTCTTGTATCATGGTCTAAATTTAACATATGTGAGACCATCATTTGACATCCACGTGATCTTCATTGATGTCCGTGTGACCATTAAATTTAAGAACCTAATGGTTTTTTCCATATCTTAAAGTCAAAATCTGAAAAAATGTCTCCCATTATTTGACCAAATTTAAAATCTTGGATTTGGAAGAAAAAAATTTGAGGCACCAAATTTATAAGAGGTGTTCTTGATACCAAAAGGATTGTGCCCACTTGATCTGCTAGTTCTGGTAGCTTTTTAAGTGTGTTTAAAAGGTGTTGAAGTGAGCTAACCTATATGATTTTTCATGAAATTTGTGTGCCTATTATTGATCATTTGAACCTAAATGGTTATTTTTTGAGGCTTGAATTTGATGTTAGAGTGAGTGTCTTATGATGCAGGTCCATCTTTGAAGATCCATAGCTTGAGCTAGAAAGCTCATGCAAAATTTAAATTTGTAGAACATGTTCTTACCATGAATAAATCCATGGAACTATAATTAATTTTCTTTTGAGGCTTTCTAATATCATTTATAAAATGCACAAAAAAGCTAACTAGTTTGTTTCCGTATGATGTGTAGGATGGCTTGGCCCCTTAGACTCAACAAGCTAAACTTTGAAGGCTTAAATCTTAATATATCAAAATTGCATGGATATGAAATTTGTAGAGAATGTTCCTAGCACTAAAAACATTGATATCACAATCTCTAATGGTCATGAGAGGCTTTTTGAGTATATTTATAGATTGCACCAGCAAGTTGTCTAGTCTTTTTCTTCATGACATCTTGATGATGGTTTGGTTTCACAAAACTTATTCCTAAACCTTTATAGCTCTCAATGATTTTTTGAGGCCTATTTTAACTTTTCATTTATCATTAATTACATTTATCACCATAATACCTATTTGGATCCTTATTTTTTCCCTGTAGATTAATCAAAATGCACTTTAAGCAAACTTAAAGTGTTTCAAAAGCTTTGTGATTAATGTGAGACCCTTGGGACACTCATTCATCCCAGAAAAAATTTAAAGCCTTCATCCATACTTTATCTTCAAGAAATTATACTACATTTAGGCAAGTTTTATATGTAGGCCAAAAAATTTCTAACAATTACAAATAGTCCTCTATAAAACTCTCCATGTTTGATGCTCATTCATGCTATTTAACTGAGTTATTTGGAATTGAAATGACATGGTGGTTAATCATAAGTGTATAATAAATTTTCATTATTTGTAACATAATACTAAGTTAATTTAATGACT
The DNA here is from genome assembly GCA_037957365.1 of Torreya grandis. Classification (NCBI taxonomy): domain Eukaryota; kingdom Viridiplantae; phylum Streptophyta; class Pinopsida; order Cupressales; family Taxaceae; genus Torreya; species Torreya grandis. The sequence goes on from JARHVA010000968.1 coordinate 205,802, forward strand.
CCTTATTCCATTCAAACTATGTAACATGCATTAATTACCACTAAAGGATCAGTTAGCTCATTCATCAGCCACTTAAGGATCAATTATACATGATAAAGATTAGATATGTGATGTGATTACTCTTAAGTATCAGTTATATATGGATTTACACTATGCATTAACTCACTTCATTAGTTCTCTATGCCATTTTTCATCTTCACTTGTTGACCAAGTAGGTCTACTAGGCTAATTAGGCCTAGTAACATAATTGCTAGTGTGTGATGGACATAAAAACCTATATGAAACCTTGGGAACATATGAAATAATTATTTTTAGGCTTGAATCAATGCCTCAAATCATAATATTATTCTTATTGAGCAATAAACACCTAAAAACTTTTCAAATGAGGTGACTAGGTCACCTTGTCCTTCACTCCTACAAATTGGATGACTAGAAGAGAGTTTCAAATTCACTTACAATCAATTTTTTGGAAATCCAATTCCTTTATAAGGTTAAAAAATTTCCATAAAAACATCTCTAATGATAATAATTATCTTTAACTACCTTATACCTCTCTTTTTACTCTTTTTCCCCCAAAAAAATTGTTTTATGATAGGTCCATATAGATACCTAAAACACAGTACCATATTCAATACCTTGTCTAAGTTTAATTCATGATTCAAGTGTTTCTATGGTGATTCATGGGTTTTTGGGTGTAATAATCTTCACTTTTCTCAGAATTGATATGTAGTAGGGTTTAGGGAGGGTTTACAGGTCCACCATATTAATGATGGTTCATAAAGTATGGAACTTAAAATAATAACTACTTTCCATGGATCTTTATTCCATATACCCCTTCAAATTTTCCAATAATATTATGTTCCCATGCAAAAGGTGTGTCAAGATGCGTACATAGGGAAGTTGACCATGAGCTCTTTATATGCATTCTAGACCTGCTTATATTCTTAGAAATGGTTTATAAACATATGGACATAAATAAAACTCAATCCTCCATTTATTTTAATTACATATGGGTCCTAAAATCATGATAATATCATTTTTTCCAAGTCTCCTTGTGGTGAAAGATAAAATCAATAAAATAGGTAGCTTGAATGATTATCTAGGGACTGTGTGTTTTGAATAAGATATTGAGATCCAAATTTACCTCACCTTATTATCATATGCCTTAAATATATAATTTAGGACCTAAATCACCTTCTCAAACCTTATCCTAGTCTCAATTTTCCTAATAAAGTTTTCTTATGCTTCTATGGTGGTGTGGGTGTTGTAGGCCTCAAAATTGGTTTTTAGTCCTAGAAGGCTTGAACTAAGTTTTGGAGTCCATTTTGATCTATAAGTGATATATTAATCAAAAAAAATATTATACATTTAATTAATACCTATTTATCAACCTCTCAAACTACTCTAACTTCCCATAAACCCTTATGTCTCCATCACCTCATGAGGCTGCCTGTAGGGTTACACTACTAGTCTATGTGTGTGGAAAGCCAAGGGTCTGCATGGTTATTCCTCATTAAAATATATGGTTTATTATTTTTAAATTTTAAAACATATTTTAAATTTTAACCAAACCCTCATGTCCAAAATATCCTTCAACATTATCCCTCATAATCTTGACTTGCTTGCCTAGGGTTTACACGTAGTCAAGATTATATAGCCCCTAGACTTGATTTTATTAATTTATAATTTTAATTATGGGTTATAATAACTTTAAAAAAAATTATATTTCATATATAACCCCTATCTCATGTATCTTACTTCAACAATCACCCAAGTATGTTCAAAACCTTATCTGGTATGAATAGGCTAGTTACATGTCTACCCTCTTTAATAGATCTCAAGGGCATTTTGTCTTGAAACATGAATATAATATATCCTATAGATCATATTAAGGAAAAATATTCAAATTTTAATTTCTAAAAATACCTTAATTAATTTTAAGCTATTTGTCTTATCTTCACAGCTTTAATTTTGTACCTAGTCTCATCCATGAATGCTAGCAGACTAAGGTCTATCTTTGACAACATAGAAGATATTTTTACTACTAGTATGACCTTTAGGATAAAATAATAAGATAAAAATATTAATTAATTCCATTTTTAATAAATTTTATATCCTAAATTCACCTACAGAGGCCTCAAAATCATATATTCTGCCAAAACTAGCTATGGCATTGACTGTGTGTTCAAGGTCTCTTAATCTTCCACTATGAAAGTTGTGTCTTAGATATTTTATCTTAATTATAAATTTATTAATGGTGTATTAATGTTAATTAATGTATAAAATAATCTCAAATTTACCTCATCCTCTTAATCATTCCCACAATCCTATTCTCTTTTAATCTAGACAAGAGCTCTTAAGGATAAGCAAATTATACCTCACTCCCTTTTGACTGTGTTTTATGCATTTGAATATGTGTAGGTATGATTGGGTGTTAATGAGTATTTTATTCTTATATTACCATATTAAATTAATTTAAAACATATTTAATAACACTCATAGTCAATACAAACCCCCCAATACATGAGACCTTCTCCAACATACAACATAATCACATAATGAGAAAATTAACAAGTTGGTTATAGGTGTCCTTGAATTCATAATTTTAGGTAGTAAATTTAGGTTTATTTATGTGATATTACTAACAAGGGGTTATTAAACTATAATATTTCATCAAATCCTAGTTTTATCTTCATAAACTTCCCTTTATTACCAAATTTGAGCTCTACCTTTCTCACATATCAATGGTCCAAGTCTCCTTGTGGTGAAAGATAAAATCAATAAAATAGGTAGCTTGAATGATTATCTAGGGACTGTGTGTTTTTAATAAGATATTGAGATCAAAATTTACCTTACCTTATTATCATATGCCTAAAATATATAATTTAGGACCTAAATCACCTTCTCAAACCTTATCCTAGTCTCACTTTTCCTAATAAAGGCGGTATGGTTGTAGATGGTCTTTTGGTGTCAAACTGAGGTGAAATGTCCAAAAATATGGGTATTTATCTTTGAGATAAACTTACCCCTTAAATAGTGTCCACAATATCTTCATATTATAATGTATAATCTAGAAAAGTCCTAGGTTCTTATCCCCATCCCATTACTTACCTTGACTTGCTCTTGATTGATTGTCATATATTTAGAATATTATTGTAGGTGTCTATATAGGCACTCTTATACTATAACCTTATAGTGAAAAAACCATTTATATGTCCATGATTTCCTTTTACAATTTATGTAATTAAAAATAGTTCATTAACCCTCTTAAACCTTGAAATACTATAGAATCTAATTTTAATTTCACCACTATGCTTGAAGAGACATGGAGATGGCTTTAGGTGTCTGTTGAGCTTTGCATGAGATAGTATTTTGATGAGGTGATGAGGTGAGTTGGAAAATATTCAAAATTGAAACTTTTATAACTAATTTTAAACCATTTCACTTTTGATTTTTTCCAAACTCTATACCTTGATCTCACTTCAAGAAACTTAGTCATCATAAGGTTGTAAACCCTACTATACGAATTGAGATAATTCCAAGTGTGGTACATAAGGTGGATTCCTTAATAAAAGTTCATGATACTCACTTAGTATTTATAATTTTCTCATATTACATCATAAGCCTTCATCGACTCACAAATTTTCCTTCAAGAGACTCTCCTATCATATTTTGAAGTGACTTCATGATGACTATTGTAGATAGTCATTAAACTATCTGTATGGATTGATGATAGGTAAGAGTTTGACCTCAAGAGCCAAAATTTTTTCCAAGACTCTCATTTACTCTAAATATTCCACACCTTTCTTTGATAAACCTCAATTTTCCATAATATCTCTAAATAGTAATGAGAATAAGAAAAGGTCGATTACCTTAAATAATAAAAAATTACCTTAACTTATACTATTAAGGGAAATGCAATGTTGCCTTCTCTTTAATAATCTTATCTATTCATGATTGAACTCTTCATAGCTTCATTGGTTTCTTGAAATGGTCAAGGTGATCTAATTTTGTATTCTTGAACTCTGAGCTAGACCCCCAAACTATTCATCTACCTTCTTAATATCTTTGTTTCATACAACTGTTATAGGTGGAGATTTTACTCAAAACACTCATCATCATCTCACCTACCAAAGCTTATATGAAGGTGTTGAGTATAATTCCCTATATATTTCTCATTTTAAATCCGTGTATTATTTAAATAGGTCAAATTAAGTGTCACATTATTCTTGCATTTTCATCATAGCTCTTTTTTGATCATGACATACAAATGCCTGATTAGAGCTTCTAAGCATATAAAGCTTGATTGGGTTTTTTGCTCCTAAGAGTGTGAGGGTGTTTGAAGACTTATTGATGATATATAGGATATGAATCATGATGAAAATTTGAGAAACATTAATAATAATAAATGGACATGAATGAGACCTAAAAAATGTCATAATGATTCTTGATACCCGTGGATCCATATGAACCATATAACCTTTCCAAACTACCTACATATCATAGATTTGGTAGTGTATGTTTTCTTGAGATTTATATAACCTCACACGTGTGGAATTAAGTTTAATAATGTCATGTAAAGGTGATTTAAACTCCTTCCACGATCCATAAACTTCCATTTTTCTATCACCATGCTTATGAGAGGATAAAACTCAAAAAACTAGTTACCTACTTGATGAAGGAGCCATTAGGAGTGCCTTAACTTGTAAAGGATTTTTCATAAAGGAGATATATCCAAACTAATAGATAATTCTCAAAGATGTAATCTCTCTAAGGACCATTCTTATACCCAAAATTATAAATCTTGATATTCTCTCTCGTGTCCATATAATCTGAAAACCTGAAAGGCTCTCTTAGGTTGCAAAGAAGCTCAGTGGTGTAAGAGAACTAGTTTTGAGTATGTATGGGATCCTTTTACCATTAATATTCTATAAAATACCTATAATGACCCCGTATTCAAAATATCAACTTTTGTTGTATGGAATAATCCATATAAAACCATACTTCCTACATGAAAAACATGAAAATTTCCTTTATTTTACATTTCTTACACACTTTAATATTTGAATCACCAATTTAGGGCAAAATGAAGAATAGTACAAGTCAATATGGAGATTAGAACAAGTAATAAGTATTTTAGAGAAAAAAGGGGGAAAATACCACAAATGGGATCTATTTGGAGGCAAAACTATGCTTTAAAATTTTAGAGGAGATATTTTAAAAGCATGAAACCATTTTATTAAAGTAAAGTCTTGATAATTAAGGTATTTATAGGTATTATGGATGCTTTAGTGTCCTTTTGAGGTGTAATTTTTCCATTTTAAAACCAAAAATTTCCTTTTAGACAATGTACACATAATGCCACAAAGGAGATTTACCACTTAATTTCATAGAGAGTATGTTATAGCCTTATAAAATGTTTCAAATAGACTTATGTGTATTTTTATTACACTTCAAAGCTTATATCCATCCCCATACCTTACATATACCAAATATGCTAGATAATCTCATGATGAGTCATTAGCTTCCCTCTTCACCATGTTCATTAATGAAATTTTAGATCATAATACTAATTTAATTCCTTTTCAAAGACATATAAACATTATCAAACATCATGATGATACTTAATACCATTTGAAAAGAGGTATGACAATCACAAGGTTGAAACCTACTCCCTTTAAAAGATAGTTAATGACATCAAGATGATTAAACACATCACTAAGAACCCAAGAAAACTAAGATATGATTTTATTTTAGTTTTAGGGGTTTTTATTTGGCCTTGGAAGGAAATTTTTCTAATAGGAACAACTCATAAGTCCAAATTTTTACATAATTTTCCCCTATTACTCTAACTAGCTAGTTACAATCTAGTGAAGGTAATTATGGAATGATTAATACATGAAAAAGAAGAAGAGTTGGTTCAAATAGTCTTTTTTATATTTTTGTATCCCTATTACCTTGATAGTACATGTATTTTTTTTATTTTATAGAGTCTTAAATTCATGAATAATTTTTAATAAGAATAGGTGCTCTAAAACCCTACTTAAACCCCAATGGCTTAGTTTTAAGAGATATAATTACATTTTTTGAGTTCCTTGTTGAAAAATATAAGTTTTTTTTAACTCTTATTGGGCATAAATGACAGTCATACATGTTTATAAATTACAATTTTTAGTAAAAAAAGTGGAGAAAGGCAAAGGTACAAGTATTATGGTTTTAAGCAAGCAAGATAGATAATTAGAAAAGGTAAATTTTGAGATGCTTTAAGAGATTGTATGAGCACATCCAATGGTTTTAATGATGAGAGGTATTATTAAAGGTCCTAATTAAAAAATAATTTGGTATTTATCCCTCATAAAATGCAATAAAATTTGGCAAAACTCATACCTACAAGCATTAAAAAATTAAATTATGCAAGCTAAGAAACACCAAAATGTGCATATTTTGAGTTTTATTAAATGAAATATATTTAAATTTGGAATGGAAGGTATATTTTTATTTCCATTTAATGTCTTTATAATGTGATTTAGAAGAGATAAAATGTCAAAATACAAGTTTGATCATGAAGGAAACTAAAGTTTTTCATTATTTTGCTAACAAATGGAGTTAGAAATGAGTGTTTTAGGGCCTTCTAATGGAAAAAAATGATTTAAGATTGTGTATAATTCATGTATATGTATGAATAAATTATTATTATATAAAAATCAATTCAAATTAAGCTCATCCCATTGAAAAACATCTCTAAGTCACCTTCAGGGTAACAAGTAGCCACTTTTTATGAATTTTTATTTGGGAGTTTTGTTAAGAGTTTTGGAGATTTTCAAACTTTTACAAGTTTGAACCATTGATACCTATATAATGAGAATATTAGGAGTGTTTTTTGAGGATTTTAATTAATTTTATACCCCCTAATCTAAATTAGAGTTTCTTGAGAATAAGAGAACTCAAAATGGCTTTTTTGGAGTTGTATATGGAATTTAGAGCTAAAAAATTGTTTGAAGGTTTGTGACACCATGGTTATTATGTTAAAATTTTATTTTCACTCATATAATTAAAAAAAGTCATAAATTTATAGGCTATAAATATGAAATTCAAGAAGCTTGTCAAGTTGCAGAAGATATGCACTTCTAAGAAGAACTAGTATAGGGGGTTGTTATTGTCATAATCAAATGCATTATTAGCAGAGATATTTTATCAATAATTAAATAAAATAAAAATTATTATTTGTATCTATAATTCACCCCCAATTTGATATAATTTTAGACAAGGTCAAGTCAGACAAAGCAAGCCTTTAATTAGCCCTAAAAAAGTGGAGTTTGAAACATGCAAAAATGAAGAATTTGAGTTAAAGTCTTGATTAAGAGTTAAGGACATATTTTAATGTAATATAATCCTTATAAGATCAAAATTTAATATCTCTCATACTATTCCCCCTTTGGTATAAATTTAGAAATGTCAAGAAGTCAAACATGCATGCAATATGCAAGTGAGATAACTGAAGTCAAACTCCAAGTTACAAGTCAAGATATCTCAGGTCAAAATATAAGATAAAAATAAAGGTAAATAAATTAAAACTTAAATATGCCTGAAATATAAAAAGGATTTAAACATAATTTTCAAGTTCAAAATAAGTTAACTATAGATAGTCAAAGGTCTCTTCAAGTTGAATACTATTCAAACACATCTAAGAACCTTTGACCTTTTTCAAACCTCCTTCTCTCTAATACCATTAAATATTCCAATGAAAATAAGGTTTAAAATAAAAATTTAATATGTTGAAATTTCATGAATCAATTTAGAATATTTGGCTGGAGTTGAATTTGGAGTTGGAGTTCAGTTGAAGCAAGAGTGAACTAGGATTAACACAAACTCACTTAGAGCTTCTTGTCTTCTCTTTCTCTCTTCTTCCTTTCTATATGTACATTCATTTTTGAATGATTATGAGTGGATTATGATTTTGGATTATATAAAATCTACCAAAATTTATATTACCTCACCTTTGAATCAATAAATAACTGATTTTTCCTCCATTTTCAAGTTATTCATGAAGTGTGTTCTTAATGTTTCATTGATGTAACTTAGTGAATGACTAATATTACTACATTTATGTCTATATATCTCACCTTATTTCATAAAATAATAATTATTTCAGGTCATATAGAATGTCCAAGTCTAATTTATACTGAATCTAGAAGTGAATTGCACCATTGTTTAGTCCTTCCAAGCTAGTTTTTGTTTGTCAAGACATTTGTGTGAAATATTGATGCAGGAGTCATTATACAAGAATGAAATGAATGTGTGAAGGTTATTTAGCTTAAAAAGTTTTTCAATTATATAAACCAATTTTTTTTAATTATATGAATAATTTAACTTAATATTGGTGTATCACCCAAATGTTTTAGTTTTTATGTTCAATTTTAGATTGTGTATTACTCCTTATCCCCTTTTCCTAGTCAAGAAAGCACATAATTAAAGAGTTTAGAGAGAACTAGGTGAGTGTACCAAAGGGAACCAACCATTCATATATATTATATTCAAAATAAGATCACCCATATGTTGGAGAATTTACATCATATGAACAAGAGTGAGAATAATTGCACATTCTTTCAAGGGTCCAATTCTGAGTGATAATATTCACCTCATCCCCCAAATCCATGCAAGAGTATAAAATTAAATTTTAATGATAATTAAAATGAAATTTATAATTAATGAAAACTATGCATGTATGCATAAACATATTCAAAACCAAGTCCTTTGATATTGGACTTACTCTTATAAAGACATGCAATGTATGCATGATTATTTTTTTAAAAATAATAATAATTAATATATTTGTTCATTACACTATAAATCTACATGAAAAATACATATATAAATAACTTAATAAACTAGGGATTAATAGTGTATGGATCCTATATGGTCAAACTAATAGTCATCAGAGGGACTATATTGAATGGCACATTTGAACTAGAAGACCCTGCCATAGCTTGCTTGTTTACTTCCAACTCCTAGTAATGCTTATACCTAACACTCTATTATAATATTATTGAATTCATATTAAAAATTAAGGGTATATGAACTTTAGTAACCTAATCTAGTAACCATGCATTCTCATCCTTGGTGGATCTAAATTCCACCCAAAATATCTCCACTTCTATTACTTTGTTTTTGGTAAATCTTAACTCTTGTTCAATTTATTCTAATGTACATCCTTGAATACTTTGCTTAAAATGAGATGAATATTACTATAGTAGTTGATAAAAAATGGCCCTAATTATTAATTTACTTGAAAAATCTATGGCATGAGAAAGTTTTATATCATCTATAATTTGTAGGAATCATTTTTTCCTGCACTATCAATTTAGGAATCAAGGCTTGTGTGGTTGACTTTTGATGTCCTAATGACTGCCATATTAAAATAATTTTATTCTTATAATGGTGTCATGAAATTAATAAGGGTGAAATCCCTATTGGTTGATATAATATAAGGAAATTTAGTCTATTCCTATTTTCTTTCAAAGAATTAAATAATTTCATCATTTCAACTATTTGAGGGGACAATTCAACCCTCATATAACCAATAATCTCAATAATTCTGTAAAGCCTTATATCAAAGTTATATACATCACCCTCAATTTCTCTTAGAACATGAAAAATTTGATCTTGTTCCATTAACTTCTCAATCTCCTGTTATAATTCTTGCCTAGCCTACTCTATGCCATTATGAAGTTTAAGTAGTGCCTCTATGGTTGCCTATAGGTAGGCCATGAAATATTCATTATATAAGGACTACCCAAGTCTCTTGGTCTTTCTCCTTGATAATGAAAATAATTCCTACATCTCCTCTAAGACCAAACCTCTACTAGTGTCATCTTTTATATTCTTATTCTTGACCATCTATATTGTGGTCAATGATTTATCAAAAACATAGCTCATTATGGGGAGCTCAATTATTACTAGCTTGGGTATTTGGGAAGATTTGGATTTAAGGTCTATATCCCATTAGGTAATTACCATCTGAGTGGTATTTATTGATTGAGTGTCCTTAGTAATATTATTTGTTAAAACACCCCCTAAATATTGCCTTAAGGCCTCTGCATGTAGTGGTTTTAAAAATGATGGCCATATGATCTTGGACCAATAGAGGTTTCCAAAATGAGGCATATGATGAATAACATAAGTGGGTTTCTTCTTGGATTTATAAGTGGGAATAATGGAAGTATCATGAGTTGTATTGGAAAAAGGCATAGAAAATACCAATTAAGTGGAATATATATGTTTTTTAGTGCTTACAAAGACTTCCCTAGTCTTCTTAGAATGTACTTTTTAGACTTAGGAGGAGTAGGGGAAACTAAAATTGAAGTAATAATAAGGGAAGTGTTGGTTAACATATTTATCCTATTCTTAAAAAAAATGTTTTTCTTTGACTTTATAATCATTTATTTGAGAACAAATGAGTTAAATAACAAATGAGTGAACTATCAAGGATAATTCCTTTCTGAATTAAGGTACAGCTCCCTTTAAAATTTTCAATGAATTCAAACTATTTTAATCATTCAGACGCACTTTTAACTAGAAAGCATTTAAGTCAAAATAACATTCATACATCAACATGTTATGAATGTGGTATCTTTTCTCCATATAACATTATTTAGTGATAGAACACACAGATTATATCCTCAACAATAATCAAACAAATAAATATGTATATTACTAAACCATCAAAAGATAAAACAAATATGATGAGTTATCCAATGAAATAATAATTACCACTTGAAAGGAGAGTTCACACAGAAACCTAATTTCAAATACTTAAACACACAGATTTAATTATGTAGTAATTATTTCTTATATTCACTCATAGATAAAAATTCTTCAAACAATCATCACATATATTATAAAACAAAGAAATTTAGATTTAAAATTATCTTATCTTCTTCTTTTCTATCCTCTCTCTCATTTTTTAACAACTAAAAACATTTATATATATATATATAGTTACCCTAATTAACTATTCTTTTAAACCCAGAGTTAAAACAAACTCTGACCCATATAGGATTTAGTTTCATACAAGCTCATTAAAAGACAATTTTTTTAAACATGATTTTAATTGAATAAAGAGATTGTGTAAGTAAGATCAAGACTAGGTAGAAGATTGGAATCTCTAGATTTGCTTTGTTCTACTAAGGAGACACATTGTACCTTCCATTCCTGATGTGTAGTAATAAATTCTTAGATTTATGAGAAGTTGGGGATGCCAATGTGTTTAACCCCTGCTTTCCAAACATCTTTCTCTCTTTGAATTTTTTCCACTTTTTCTATATGTTCTAGGAGTGTAACAACATAGAAGTGAATAAGTGATTCTACTTTTGAAATCCAAGAGAAATCCTCAATTAATAGGTTGTCATTTTATTTAACAAAACTGATCTTCTCTCTAAAGTATTGAACCATAGTATTGATATCCTTTTCTGGCTCCCCATCATGTTTTATATATTTCACATCAATACATTATAAGTCATGCTATAAGGATTGAGTGAACTCAGTTATTTCTTTGATCATTTTTGTAAATTCAATTCATCCTTGTCTGGATACTGAGTTTCTCCATTCAATATTTATCTTATTTACATATAATATATTATCATCCAGACTCATCAAATTTTTATCTGATAAAAATTTTGTTACCCCATACTTCTGAACATCACCAATTTGATTTATTACATTCATCCATTTTCCTTCCTCTTTTTCCCATGAAGAATTATATGTTTTCAAATCTTTGATGACAACCATAGTCCTATCAAATTTATTCTTCAAATTTTTAATATATTCCATACCCTTTTGGATAATGCCATCCAACTTATCATCAAACACCTTAGTCACCATTTTATTTTTATGTATTTGATCTAGCATTTTTTGGTTGACCAAAGATTTTGGGTCAAAAGGTAGAGGTAGTTTAGAAATAGGTTATGGATTTCAATTATGAATGGCATTGATATACTCTACCATTGATCATAAAGTTTATTTCAACTCCCTCTTATCTTTTTCATCCTTCTAGGTATGGTTGACTATCCTTTTGGTAAATGTTTTAAGATGGTGGACATCCATGATGTGTGATGCAGTCCCAAGATATATTTTTTTATTATAAAATCTTGAATTGTTGAATCCTGAAATTCCTTATTAGTTGTCAGCTAGGCTATTTCTACACTCCAGTTCCTTGTATTAGGGTCAATGTCCACCTTGGATGTTGTTTTCAACTTCTTAGATTTAGGAGTCTTTCCTAAACACTTGTTAACCATGTCCTCTAATGGCAATGAAAATGGAACTATTTGTCTTTTATCACTGATTGAACTTTCTAACCATTTGGGTGTAAATACTGGAACGTCTTTACCATGATTCAATTGTTTATAAGGAACATTTGATATCACCATCAAATCTAAAAAATCTAAAGCAACTTTTATTTGTTGATTTGCACTAATCTCCTCTGCCATTGGTGGATCAAACCCTTTATCACTTATTTCCTCTCTTGAATCCTCTTTAGAGTTTAAGTCCAAACTATTCTTTAAAAAATATCCTTCTTCTTCTTACTTTTAGTCCTTAGTTTGGTAGTATGAGAAGGTAGAATAGTTATAAGGGTTTTCTTGGACTTTTTGATAATAGAACCCTTTCCAAATTTTGGCTTGAGAGTACCTACATCACAAATAGTAATAAGTTGATTAGAAGAGCTTATTTGAGATGGTGATTCATAAATTGGTGTACATCACTAGGAATCTTCATTTTGAACCTCTTTTAGTCTATAAACCTTTAATCATTTCTCAGTTCTCCTTATCATTAGGAGAGTTTTGACTTCAATTTGATCCTTTTCATCTTTATTCCAATCAACTTCTAGAATAGGTAGCTATTTTACTTATTGAAAATGAAGATCAACCACCTATTCTTCATCATCAATTATTCTAGATATATTCATACTCAGATTGAGTGTAACTATTTACCCTAAGGAGAACCTGCACCAAAAATTTCTTCTAACTTCAAATTCATCTAGACAATCCTCCTAATCTTCAAATTCATCTAGACAATCCTCCTAATAGTCTTCAATCTAGGGAATGTGTGAAAATCCCATTCCAAAATTTAGATTGTCTCTAGAAAAACCTTTGTTGTCAAGATGGGGTATAGCATTATATTACTAAATATTAAATTTTTTTAAGTCCACCTCTAAATTTAAAGCATCAAAAATTGACTAGTATGAATAGTGTCCCAGTTCGATGGGAAATGATAAACTAGATTCTTTCTTCATTGGAAATTTCTTATCTACATGGGCTAGCTGTCTGTAAACTTTTATCAATACAAAGTGGTCAAAAACATATTTGGGTAGCTTTACTTTTTCACCGTCAAAACCACCAACTCTAATATAAGTAAATTTGGAAAATTGAATGAAAAAACTACCATAAATATTGATCAGCTACATGGCTTCATCATATATTCTCTTATTAACATTACCTACCAATTCATAAGTCATTATACCAGTAAAAACATCATTAACCCTTCCATAGTTTTCATAACAATTTTACATCTGCAAATGTGGGTAATAATCATAAATCTTGTAGTCTTCAACTAAGGGTGCATGAGGCAACCCTCTCCATTCTCTTGTAGATGCTAAGTAGTAAAAGAAATATGAAGACATAAAAATCCTTATTCTTGAAATAATTACTCAGATCTAGATGCAAACATTTGGCTATAATTTCCACCCAATCCAAATAATATTCTCCTTGAAGGATCACTTGAATGAAGAAGTACATCCAATCCCCCAATAAAATGCCTGAGAACTACCTTTCACCCTGTGTAATAATACCATGATGTGTTTAATTTCTAGTATCATATATTCTTTGGTTAATGCTCTAGGTAGTCTTGAACCTCCTTTTTGAAATTTTAGTAACCAATTTCTTACAATTACACTTCTGTAGATTATTTTCTTTAATGAAAAATGGCCATAAGAGGAATTAATATCGAGGTCAAAGTATGGATCCTTGGGTGGAATTTTCATCACAACCATTAGGTTTTGTCTATTAATATGCAGTAATACATTACCATCCATAGTTTTGATACACCTATTTTGAGGTTCATAACTATTCATGCATTCCAGAACTAATTTAGGACATTATACTACCATGAGAAAAGCTATAACTTTGACTAAACCACTTTCCACTATTTTCTCCATCATAGGGGTTGACATAGGATTTTTAACCCTCTCCTTAAAAATCTTCTAAATCATATTGAACTAAAGAAGTATCCCCGAATTTATGAAGAGAAAAAATAAGACTAGGACTGTGTTCGTAACCAGGAAAAGTAGATTTCATGGCTACAGATTGGAGGATATAATGAAAAATGCTTTGAACTTATTAAATAAATATTAGAAACTCAAAATTATTCTCCTTTCCAAAAAAATAATGGAATCAACTTATAGGAAAATTCAAACTCACCTTCAATGGATCAAAAATTAATGTGAAACTATGTAATAAAAATATTATACCTCTAGCATTGCTCTCCTTTGTATTAACCTATGTTTTTACTATTAAAAATGACTTGTCCTTTATTGATAAAGGAATGAAATTAGGTCAAATAATTATTGGATCAATTAACTTATGCTAAACTTGCTTAATAGAACACAAATTCTGGTAGGTGTATTAATTGTAAGTATTTTTCACACATGACCTTAATGTGTAATGATTACTCATAACCTTTCAAAATTAGAACTTTCCATTTCATAAAATGTTCTAGATATATTTCCCTTTAAATTATTTACTTCTTTTAAAATATCCCACAAATTTTGAATTAAAAGACTTCAGGAAAGGTGGGACTAAAGTCATGGAATGTTGAATCTTTGAACCATTGAAATGAGGTTCAATGCAAAGGTTTAAAGATAAAAATTGAGTTACATAAAGGGACCAGTAGTTCATGACTTTTGAGAAACATTGAACCATTAAAATCTTTAACTTTGAAAAGGGTTCAAGTTTGAAGGTTTAATTCTTCAGTAATTTTGCACATATGAAGACAAGCGGATAAAATTTTAAAATAAAGAGTCAACTTAAGAAATGAACATATGATCAATAATATAAGATGGTGGGTTGAATTTCACTTAGGGAAGGTTCACAAAAAAAAGATGAATAAGGGTGAATTAAAAGGTAACATTGGCTCTGAATGGGGATTAAATTTAATGATAAAATGCAGAGACCTCAGAAACTTTGGTTATGCACCAACTGAAACACTAGGATGGAAGAAAAAGAAACAAGTATAAAACAAAACTAATAAAGGAAAATAACATCACATGACAACAAAGGAAATACTATGTATAAAATAGGGGACACCTATTTTACAGTTGATATAATTTAAGGTCCTATCCATTATAGGATAGGGGTAGAACAGTTCTATCTAGATATTCCAATTTGAAATAATTAGGGCTGAATACTTGATGAATTTTGAAGGGGCCTTTCCAAAGTGAATCAAACTTTCCATGTGCTCCTTTAGGTTATCTCCTCTTATCCCATAGTAGCACTTCATTTCCTTCCATGAATTTTTTGGGACTTGATTTTTGATCAAAAATATTCTTAACCCTGGCTTGATGAGTGGTAATCTGATCAACCAGTTCATTCATTTCCTCCTCAATCTTGGTTAAGTACATAACTCTCTTTTCTAGGGAATCTTGAAAATATTTATCTTCAATGACATTTTGTAATTTGGCTATAGATAATTCTAGGGGTAATGATAATTGAGCTCCTATTCCATAAATTATTTCAAAAGGCACCATTCATATTGCCCTTTTTGGGGTTACCCTATCAGCCCAGAGTGATTTGCACAACCTCTTATGCCAATCTTTAGGATTATCACTCACCAATTTCCTCATGATGGCTATCAAATTTTTGTTACTAGACTCAGCTTGTCCATTCCCTTAAGGGTAATAATCTGATGAGTGAGTAAGAGAGATACTATGCTCATAACAAAAAGAAGTAAGTTTAATTAAAGAAAAGTTGGTAGCGTTATCTACCACAAGCTTATGAGGAACACCAAAATGTACCAGTATATTTTCTCTAAGAAAATTACATACTACTTCTGAAGTGGTCCTCTTCACAGGGATTGCTTCAACCCATTTTGTAAAATAGTCAATTGCTATAAGAATGTGTGTGTCTGACACTTGAAGAAGGTGAGAGAGGATCGATAAAGTCTAATCCCCATTTTTTGAAAGGTTTTTTAATAATGACAGGCCTCAGAGGCAATGCTTCAAGTTATGGCTTTTCTAAAAATATTTTGCATTTTTCATAGTTAGCTACCCATTTGTATGCATCTTTAAACATACCCAACTAATAATAACAATTTATAAGGAATTTGAAAGTTGTGACCGAAGAAGAGAAGTGTCCAATGTAGGGGTAATTATGAAAAACTTCTAAAATCTTGTGTTGTTCTTTATCTACACATCTCAAAAAGGCTCCATCTAGTGCCCTTTTGTATAAGACATCACCCCAAATGACATATTTTATTGCTTTTAACTTGAAATTATTTTTATCCTTTGGGGATAAGTAACTAGGATAGTCTCCATAAGTAAGATAATGTGCCACATTCAGGAACCATGGATATTTTAAACTCACCAATAAGACAGTGGGAGTTCTTCCTCTTCTTCTTCTTTACTTTTAGTAATCAATTTGCATAGGCCTTGACTTCTAACTAATTTAGTTGGCTTAATATATAATTCATATTCTTGAATATTAGCGACCCATGTTACTCTTTTATTCATCCCAACATCTTGTTGAGTCAAAATGTTTTTTACACCTGAACTAGGGACAAATAAAATTGAATGAGTATAGTATGTAATATATAAACCATTTAACAGCCTTTATCATAGTGAAATATTTCTTCTTAGTTAAAGAATATTTAATTTCATGTTTCTTAAGAGGAGCACTCATAAAGGGTATTGGGGCTTCTTCATTCAATTCATTTTTCTATAGCAAGATACCATACAGGGTATGTTTTGAAGTATAATAATAAATAGTAAAATATTTTTGGAAATTAGGGTTTACCAAAGTAGGTGTTTGTGCAATATCTTCTTTAATATATTAAAATTCTTTCTTAGCAACCTCATTCCATTTGAATTCTTGTTTTTTTCTCATCATTCTCATAATATACTATGTAATCTCAGCAAAATTAGGAATGAACCTTCTGAGGAAGTTAATCTGACCAAAGAAAGACTTAACTCCAATCCTATTAGAAGGAATACTTAGCTATTATATTTCTCTAACCCTTTTTGGATCAATATTGATTCCATCCTTTGAAATTAGATGTCCCAATAACTTACCTTCTATTACATAGAAAATTGACTTCTTAGGATTAAGAGATATCCCATGAATCTGACACCTTTGAAAAATGATCTCTAGATCTTTTAGATATCCTCTCTTTTTCTAGATAAAATATTCAAATAATCAAGATAAATGGCAATAATTTTATCTTTAAGCTTTCTAAAAGATGAATTCATTGCCCATTGGAAAGTTTCACCAACATTAATCAAACCAAAGGGCATACAGTTATAAGCAAAAGTTCCCCAGGGTGTAGTAAAAGTTGTTTTATGTTGATTTGCTATAGCTACACTTATTTGATTATAACCTAAGAATCCATCTAACATGGACATCATCTCTAATACAAAAACTATCTACAAAATGTGAACCATTATAGGTAAAGGATAATTATCTTTCAAACTAGCTTGGTTCGGATTTCTAAAATCAACACATATTCTTACTTCTCCATTTTTTTGCATATTGGGACAATATTTGCCACCCAGGTGGATTGATGAATTGGATAAATAATCTTGGATTTCAACATTTTGTCAATCTCTTTAAAGATATCTTCATCAACTTTTGGGTTATAGTTTCTTAACTTTTGCGTGAATAGAATTGCATTTGTTTTTAAAAGAATATGATATTGAAATTTACCACCCCTAAAATATTTGAGGTTATCGTAGCACCAAGGAAAGACATCCTTATACCTAATCAACAAATTAATCAATTTGTTTTTATCCTCTAGAGAGAAACAACTACCAATGGAAATCTATTTAGGATTAGTATGACTCTCAATGTGTATCTTTTCATAATCTCCTATTTTGTCACAATTCTTAGCAAGTTTGTCTTTGGTATATTCATCTTGCCAAGTGAAAAAAATACTCTAGAGAGACTAGTCCTCTAGGTATTTTGTTTCCCTTTAACTGAATTAAATCATCCTTTGAATTGATCCCTAGATTAGGACTAAATTTTTTACATTCTGATTCAGAACCTTCAAAATAAGTCCCCAAGAACATTTCAACATTCTCCAAGAAGTTTTTGATCTACCTTTCATTCTTAAAAACTTGCTAATTCTCAGCATTATCTGGGACATTAGGATGATAGATCAATTGGTTTTCTATATGAATCCTTTTTAAAATTAGGGTGTGGGAGAAGGGAAGCTGACACTGCCAGAGAATCCACCCATGTATTTTGATCTCTAGGAATTGCCTTAATAGAAAAGCCATCAAAATATTCTACCTCATCCCAAACCCTGTTCCTATAATGTGTCAATCTTTCATTTTTAATTGAGAAAATGCCTCTAACCTATTTAACAATCAATTCAGCATATCCTTTTTCTCTGATCATCTTTATCCCCTTTTCTTTGGCTTTATTTAACCTAATCAATAGGGCCTCATACTCTACAGTGTTATTAGTATTTTTAAATTCTAACTTGAAATAATAAGGAAATTTTTTACCTTCAAGGGAGATCAAAATAACCCCTACTCCTAAACCAATGGTGGCACAATTACCATAAAATTGCTTGGTCCATAGATCATTTGAATGAGTATATTTTGTGGTGGACTCTTCCTTCATGTCTTTATAAGAGAGAAAATAATTTTCAAATTCACATTCTTCAAATAGGATCTAAGATTTAAGATCATCACAAGGATACATAGTAAACTTACATTTAGGTTTAGGTTCCAGATTGACTTTTTGCTTTCCAACTAGAATTGTAGCTTCTGACCAATCCAATTTAATTTCCCCACCTAAGTCTTTGCAAAAATTCATGCTCAATAGCATCCCATAACTAGTAGGAATATCTATTACCAAGATAGTCAATTTCACTTTTTTATCAAGATAAGCTACAAGGGTGACTTATGAATATTTATTTTTCCCAAGAAAAGAAATATATTTTCCATCCATGGAGTAACAACTACCAAATGTTTTTTTAAGGGATAGGCTCAGGGCTTTGACTATAGAAGAAGGCATGATATTATCAAAAGCACCTAAGTCTATAATACAATTACTGAGTTTATGGCCATTTATGAATAAAGAAACATAAAATGGGTTGGGTTTCATATCAACCACATAAGAAGTATCATTAGCTAAGTCAACGGTCATTTTAGGAGTATATCTATGTGATTCAAGTGGGGAAGCAAATAATTGGGCAATCAGAGACTCAACACTAGCATTTAGTTGACTTTTGGGCTCAATTTTTGGAGAATCACCTTTGACATATTTAACCAATTTATCAAGTTCTTTGGGATTCAACTTAAGATACTCAGCAAGGGATATTTAAATCTTTGTTGACTTGCAAAATTCTATAATATCAAAAGAAGTTTCATGATCATTCCTATGTAACAATTTAACTTCTTGGGACTTCAAATTAATGTCAAGGGTTTTAGTAAGAGGCTCCTTACCTTTAATAGGTATTTCTTGAGTATTAGAAAATCTCATATTCTTCTAAATTCTGGTAAGCACAACACATGAAGGATCTTCAAGAGTAACCAATATTTCACCTCCTCTTTTTGAATTTGATTCATATTCTAGGAAGTGTATTTTAGAGTCACCAAGTTGCTCAGAGTTCCTTTCTTCTTCGGTATTCTATCCCAATACATCTTGAGTAGTGGTCATTTGATCATATCTAAGCATCTCCAAATAAGAGTTTCTATTGTGA
Organism: Torreya grandis; assembly: GCA_037957365.1. NCBI lineage: Eukaryota > Viridiplantae > Streptophyta > Pinopsida > Cupressales > Taxaceae > Torreya > Torreya grandis. The sequence goes on from JARHVA010000968.1 coordinate 225,773, forward strand.
TCAATAGTCAAATTAAAAGCACACATATTTTTGCTTCTAGGGGGAGCTTCAATAGTGAGCTTGGGTTGTGCTGATGTAAGTGGTAATGCCCTACTAGTATTTTTCTATTGGTTAAAATTTCTCCTGCTAACATCTTGATATGGTTTTTGAAATGAAGTACCAACCTTAGGCAATTTTTATTTTAAGGCAATCATATCATTAACTAATCTTTAAACCATATGATATGTAGAAGATGAGGGATGAGTGTTAGGTACTTGGACTTATTTCTTCCATTTTCTAGCCATAATGAGATCATATTCTAACTCAACTACCAAGGTTTGTGTGATTGCTAAGTCAGAAATTGCACCTCTTCTAAGATGAAAACTAATATCAAGAGGCATATAATTAATAAAGAAACATTTCTAATTCTCAGGAGTTGGCCTTTTAGCATTTGGGATTTTGTGCACAATTATATTGAATTTGGCTATAAATTCCCTCACAGGCTCATGTATTTCTTTCTTGAGCCGAGTTAATTGAGAAAGAAGGGAATGTTCATCTTCCATGCTTTTGAACCTATTTTCAAATGTAGTTGTCATATCATTCTAGTTTGTAATTGAAGAGTTAGTTAGATGATAAAACCATTCTGCTACAGTTTTAGTTAGAGTTTGCACAAAAAGCCTTATGGCTACATCTTGATGTTGCACACCTAACACACCACATGCTATGGCTAAAACACTCAAATGTTCATCTGGTGATTGTATTCCATCTATATTAAACTTGGGTAAGTTTTCTCTTACATTTTTAGGTAGAGGATTCAGGTTAGCCCCTAAATTTAGAGGCCCTATAGCTACTCCCCAAGGTTGAGCCATTGGAAGAAAACTGATGGCCGAGGGAATGATAGTACCAAAAAGGGTTAAGGCTTGATAGAAAGAGGATGTAGAAAGATTAAGAGGGATAGAAGGTTGACTTATATCTCTTCTAATAGGAGTAGAGATATAGGGAAAATTAAGGCTTTGTAGTGTTTGAAAGGTATGATCCTCAACTTATCTCCTCAAAGACCTTGTATATCTTCTGGACTCTAGTTTATGATATTAGTTTCTAAGCTACTCTTGACCTCTTCAAACTTTAGGGGCTTGATTTCTTACTATGTTTCCTTCTTGCCTCCTTCTTTGTCTGAGTAATAACAGTCTCAAATTATCAGCCAATTCTTCTTCTTTTTCTAATACTCAGCTAGCCCTTCTATAATCCTCAATTCTTCAGTGAGTATACCATGCAAGAGTGTTTAACTGACCAATTATATCTTCCTACTCATCTTGAAAACCAAGATTAGGCTGCAGAAAAAGAATTATATTTTCATGGGGAAGCACCATCATTGCTTCATATTAAGGTGACTAATCTTTTAACAAATGACTTTGAATCCCCAGCAGAGTCACCAAAAACTATTGGTTAATAGATTTGTCCTATTCTAAGAAAAATGTTTTAATTTAACTCTATAACCCTTTCTTTGAGAAAAAATGAGTTAAACAACAAATGAGTGAACTATCAGGGATAATTCCTCTTTGAATTAAGGTACAACTCCCTTTAAAATTTTCAATGAATTCAAACTATTTTGATCATTTCAACACACTTTTAACCAAAAATCATTTAAGGCAAACTAGCATTCATACATCACCATGTTATGAATGTGGTATATTTTCTCCATATAACATTATTTAGTGATATAACACATAAATTCTATCCTCAACAATAATTAGACATATAAATATGTATATTACTAAACCAACAAAAGATAAAACACATATGATGAGTTATCTAATGAAATAATAATTACCACTTGAAAGGAGAGTTTACACAAAAACCTGATTTCAAATATTTAAACACACAAATTTAAGTATGTAGCTATTATTTCTTCTTTTCACTCAAAAATGAAAATTCTTCAAACAATCATCACATATATTGTAAAATAAATAAGTTCATATTTAAAATTATCTTGTCTTCTTCTTTTCTATCATCTCTCTCAGTTTTTAACAACTAAAAACATATATATAATTACCCTAATTAACTATTCTTTTAAATCCAGAGTTAAAACAAACTCTGACCCATACGAGATTTAGATTCATACAAGCTCATTAAAAGATAGTTTTTTTTAAACATGATTTCAACTGAATAAAGAGATTTCATAAGCAAGATCAAGACTGGAGTAGTGGATTGGAATCTCCAAATTTGATTTGTTCTGCTAAGGAGACACGTTGTGCCTTCCATTCCTGATGTGTAGTAACAAATTCCTAGATTTTCAAGAAGTTGGGGATGCCAATGTGTTTTACTTGTGCTTTCCAAACATCTTTCTCTCTTCAAAAATTTTTGACTTTTTCTGCATGTTCTAGGAGTGAAATAACACAAAGGTGAAGAAGTGATTCTACTTTTGAAATCCAAGATAAATTATCAATTAATAGGTTGTCATTTTCTTTAATGAAACTAATCTTCTCTCTAAAGGATTGAACCATAGTATTGATATCCTTTTCTAGCTCCCCATCATCTTTTATATATTTCACATCAATACATTATAAGTAATGTTGTAAGGATTAAGTGAACTCAGTTATTTCTTTGATTATTTTTGTAAATTCAAGTCATCTTGTCTAGATATTGATTTTCTCCATTCAATATTTCTCTTGCTTACATATAATATACTATCACTCAGACTTGTCAAATGTTTCTCTGATAAAAACTTCATTACCCCATACTTCTGAACATCACCAATTTGATTTATCACATTCATCCATTTTCCTTCCTCTCTTTCCCATGAAGCATTATGTGTTTTCAAATCTTTGATGACAACCATAGTCCTATCATATATATTCTTCAATTTCTTAATATATTATGTACCCTTATGGATAATGCTATCTAACCAATCATCAAACACCTTAGTCACCATTTTATTTCTATTTATTTGATCTAGCATTTTATGGTTGACCAGAGATTTTGGGTCAAAAGATAGAGGTAGTTAGGAAACAGGTTATGGATTTGAATTATAAATGGCATCAATATACTCTACCATTGATCATAAGGTCTATTTCAACCCCCTCTTATTGTTTTCATCCTTCTAGGTATGGATGACTATCCTTTTGGTAGATGCTTTAAGATGGTGCACATCTGTGGCACGTGATACAGTCCCAAGATCTATTTTTTTATTGTGAAATCTTGAACATCCCTATTAGTTATCAATTAGGCTATTTCTACACTCTAGTTCCCTATATTAGGGTCAATTTCCACCCTGGACATTGTTTTTAGCTTCTTAGATTTAGGAGTATTTCCTATATACTTGCTAACCATGTCCTCCAATGGCAATGAAAATATAACTATTTTTATTTTATCACTAATTAAACTTTCTAACCATTTAGGTGTAAGGACTGGAACTTCCTTTCTAGGATTTAATTATTTAGAAGGCACATTTGATATCACCATCAGATATACAAAATCTGAAGCAACCTCTATTTTTTGATTTGTACTAATCTCCTTTACCATTGGCAGATCAAACCCTTTATCACTTGTTGCCTCTCCTGAATCCTCTTCAAAGTTTAAGTCCATAACTATTCTTTCATAAATCTCCTTCTTATTCTTAGTTTTAGTCCTTAGTTTGGTAGTATGAGAAGGTAGAATAGTTGCAAGGGTTTTCTTGGAATTTTTGATAATATAACCCTTTCCAAATTTTGGCTTGAGAGTACCTGTATCACAAATTTTAATAAACTGATTAGAAGAGCTTATTAGAGATGGGCTTTCATTAATTGGTGTACATCACTAGGAATCTTCATTTTGAACCTCTTTTAGTCTATAACCCTTTAACCATTTCTCAGTTCTCCTTATCATTGGGAGAGTTTTGAATTCAATCCAATCCTCTTCATCTTTATTCTAATCAACTTATAGAATAGGTAGTTGTTTTATTTGTTCAAAGTGAGGATCAACCACCTATTCTTCATCATCAATTATTCCATATATATTCATACTCAGATTGAGTGTAACTCTTTTCCCCAAGGAGAACCTGCACCAAATCTTTCTTCTAACTTCAAATTCATCTAGACAATCCTCCCAATAGTCTTCAATCTGGGGAATGTGTGAAAATCCCATTCCAAAATTTAGATTGTCTCTAGCAAAACTTTACTATCAAACTAGGGTCAGGAATTATAGTACTAAATATTGAACTTTTTTAGGTTCACCTCTAAATTTAAAGCATCAAAAATTGACTGGGATGAATAGTGTCCCAATTTTATAGGAAAAGATATACCAAATTATTTCTTCATTGGAAATTTCTTATCTACGTGAGCTAGATACCTACAAACTTCTATCAATACAAAGCAATCAAAAACATATCTGGGTAGCTTCACTAGTTCACCATTAAAACCACCAACTCTAATATAAGTAAATTTGGAAAATTGAATAAGGAAACTACCATAAATATTGATCACCTGCATGGATTCATCATACATTCTCTTATTAACATTGCCTACCAATTCATAAGTCATCCTACCAATAAAAACATCATTAACCCTTCCATAGTTTTCATAACAATTTTACATCTACAAATGTGGGTAATAATCATAAATTTTGATGTCTTCAAATAAGGATGCATGAGGAAACCCTCTCCATTCTCTTGTAGATGCTAAGCAGTAAAATAGATATGAAAATAGAAAAATCCTTATTCCTAAAATAAATACTTAGACCTAGATGCAAACATTTAGCTATGATTTCTACCCAATCTAAATACTATTGTCCTTGGAGGATCACCTTAATGAAAAAGTACATCCAATCATCCCAATAAAATGCCTGAGAACTACCTTTCACCCTATGTAATAATACCATGATGTGCTTAATTTATAGTATCATATGTTCTCTGGTTAATGCTCTGGGTAGTCTTGAACCTCCTTTTTGAAATTTTAGTAACCAATTTCTAGCAATTACACTTTTGTAGATTGTTTTCTTTAATGAAAAATGACCATAAGAGGAAGTAATATCAAGGTCAAAGTATGGATCCTTGGGCATAATTTTCATCACAACCATTAGGATTTGTCTATTGACATGTAGTAATACATTTCTATCCACAGTTCTGATACACCTATTTTGAGGGTCATATCTATTAATGCATTCTAGAACTAATTCAGGACATTGTACTACCATGGGAAAAGCCACAACTTTAAATAAACCACTTTCCACTATTTTCTCCATCATAGGGGTTGACATAGGATTTTTAACCCTCTCCTTAAAATATTTTAAATGATATTGAACTAAAGAAGTATCCCCAAATTTAGGAAGAGAACAAACAAGACCAAGACCATGTTTATAACCAAAATAAGTAGATTTCATAGCTATAGATTGGATGATATAATGAAAAATTCTTTGAAATTATTAAATAATAATATAAACTCAAAATTATTCTTCATTCTAAAAAATTAATTTAATTATCTTATAGGAAAAGTCAAACTCACCTTCAATGGATCAGAAATTACTATGAAACTGGGTAATAAAAATCTTATACCTCCAGCATTGCTCTCCTTTGTATTAACCTATGTTTTTACTATTAAAAATGACTTGTAATTTCTTGATAAAGAAATGAAATCAGGTTTAATAATTATTAGATCAATTAACTTATGCTAAACTTTCTTGATAGGACACAAATTCTGGTAGGTGCATTGATTGGAAGTAGTTTTCACACATGACCTTAATGTGTAATGATTACTCATAACCTTTTAAAATTAAAAATTTCCATTTCATAAAATGTTATAGATATATTTACCTCTAAATTATTTACTTATTTTAAAATATCCCATAAATTTTGACTTAAAAGACTTTGAGAAAGGTGGGACTAAAGTCACAGAATGTTGAATCTTTGAATCGTTAAAATGAGGTTCAACACAAAGGTTCAAAGATACAAATTGAGTTACACAAAGGGACTAGTAGTTTATGACATTTGAGAAACATTTAACCATTGAAATATTTAACTTTGAAAAGGGTTCAAGTTTAAAGGTTCAATTCTTTAGTAATTTCGCACATATGAAGACAAACAGATAAAATTTCAAAATAAAGAGTCGACTTAAGAAATAAACATATGATCAATAAGGTAAGATGGCAGGTAAAATTTCACTTAGGGAAGGTTCATGAAAAAAAATATGAATAAGGGTGAATTAAAATCTAACAAGAGGGAAAAAATAATGGGAGTAATAAAGACAATTCCAATAGTAGAAGGAATGGGACCAGTAGGAAAAATAGTAACACTAGTAAAAATAAGGATTGAAAAGTCCAAGGTATCACTAGAAATATTAGGAACCTAAGAAAAAAAATTAATAGGAACTGAATAAACCATTTGGATGAAAGAAACAATAGGCACTTAGTAAATAAAAGGAATTGGGTAAAGCATAAAAACAATGTCCTCACATCATTTTTTTTAATCTTTCTTAGGGATTTCCCTTTTATTCCTTAAATACTTAAGATCCTTGTCTTCTACATCTCCTTATCCCTAGTCTTCTACATTTCCTCATCCCCATCTTCATGATTAGGCTCTTCTTTGCATTGATGTCCTAATAGATATATCTATATGGTCCTTGAAGGATTTAGGCTTCTTCATGTAAGCTATCATTGAGTTTTTAGCCAAAGGAGTAACCTTTTGAGTGGAAGTGGATGTAAAAATTTTAGACACTCCTTTTTATCCACTTTCATGTCTAAACAAACACTATATTGATTTATTATAAAAAGTTTAAGTTAAACCTGGAAACTAATAGAATGCTTTTATTCATCAATGCACATCACCTACATTTTCTAAACCATGTTAATGTATCCCTAACTAGGAAAATGCATTATACACAATCATCATCTTTCTCTAATTCATCTTTGATCAAGTTGTGACGTAGAAAATTGACCTTTTCAACCATGTGTGAAGGACAACTTGTCAAAATTTAGAAATGGAAATTAGCTTGATCAAGATTTCTTAATTGGCTTAAACTAATTAAATGCATAGGTGAAAATCCCATGGATTATTAATTGTTTAATTTTTATTTTTATAAATTCATAAATCTATGTTAATGACATCATTGTAAGATCACACTAATATCTAAAATTATGTTACCATCATGACATCATCTTTTTTGAGCAGTCAAGCACTCACAAATTATCAAAAAAAATATGGATTTGTGAGTGATGCTTATTAATTTAAAATATTAATGTCTTATCCCATCCAAAACCTAACCATGGTTAAGTAAAACATAATGACACTTGTATTCGAGTTAGTTTGAAAGGATATAAATAAAATAATTCACCCATTATTCAAAAATATCATTTGGTGTAATGTTATGATGCAAAAATACCTTCAAAGGCTATTTTTTTAGTGTTATAATGCTCATTAATTGAAAGAGAGACAAACCAAATCCAAAGCCAAGCCCAACATTACCAAGGTGACAAGGAGAGATTATGAAAAAATCACCATTGCCAAAGACTCTCTGATCATACAACCAAGCACATCTATCCATTGCCAACATATAACTCTTTCTCTCAAAGAAGGTAAATATTGTTTTTTTAAAATCTTTTATTGATAGTTACTTGTTTTATTCTCTTGTTATTTGACTGTCTAACAAAGAGGTGTTAGTTTTATTAGCATGTTTTTTTAGATTTGATCATACTAACATAATACTAATATCTCCTATTAGATTTTTGTTAATCACATAATGGCATGTATGATGGGACATGCACCCCACAAAACTCTTCTAGGTACTTATTAGGGTGTTTTTCTAACCATTGTTATGCTAAATTTTTGATTTAATTACAAAAAAGTGAAGTTTAAATTCTCAACCAAGTCATAGGGATTAGTGACAATCACAATAAATCAGGATCGATCAATGTAATTCACATCGATTAGATGAATTGACAGTGATCTTAGTGTCAACTTAGTTAAATAAAAATATAGAAACATAGTAAAAATCAAATTATTATTATTATTATTATTGAGGCATAACAGTGTATTTATTGCCTATTTAAAATTCTTCTTGTAGGGTAGTGAGAAATTTTGAGTTCCAAACATTATTTTTCAAGCATTTTTATTTCAAAACACATTTTTTGGTGTGGTTGTAGGAATCAACAATGATGACAATATAATCAGTGTTGATCATAGGAATCAACCATGATTCTTACTAATCATTAATGATTTATATGGTTTTTTTATAAACCTTAGAGTAAAATTTTGTGATATTATTGAGCTAATTTGAAAGAATATAACATTGGATCAAACAAAAATTAATCCACTAACTTGTTTGTAGGGAATTAATCCAAGAAGGAAGAAATTTGGATGGTTTTTAATCAATTTTTCATTTTGTAATGTCCAATTTTTTCAAAGGTTAAAAATCATTCACATTTGGTTAAGGTGTTTAAAATTCACTTAACATTTTTTTCTCTTTTGCATTTTCACAATATTTTACAAGTGCAAACACAACCAAGTTGCCATTTTTTTTAAATTGGTCTTAGTGAAAAGAACGTACATCTTTAGTTAGAGATATTAAAATATTATTAGATTCTTTTTTATTCTTTAGAATAGTTTTAAATTATTTAGAATTAAATTATTTAATTTTGTTAAACACAAACTTTATCATGTATGCCCTCCCCTTGTCCCCTTTAGGGAACTCGAGTGATTAAAACCACATAGTTTATTGCCATTATATGTAAAAAGTGTGTCAAAAATAATTGTGTATGCTCTCACCAAGATCTAAGTGACTTGGGTGACTCAATAGTGAACTCTAAAGTCTTTTCATTTTTTATTTATTTATTTTTATGCACTTGGCTTATGGGTGGGAGCTCATTGCCTCCCCACAAGTTCTTTATGGGTGGATGAGATAGTGGTGATTGGTTACCTTGACCATCTAAATGGGTACTTGGGCCATATAATATCTAGACATTAGACTTCACTAAGAAGTAAATGGATGGAATCACTATGTAAAAGAATAAACACTTGGATACTAAGCTAGGTGGTTTGGATTCAATATATGTGATTGCACCCTTGTGTTATCCACACTTGAGACCATCTAGTACTTACAAAATTTATATATTTTTAGTCAAAACCCATTTGTCATAGAATTTAATGACAAATGTTGAGTTCTCCTCACTTTAAGTTCATGTCATGTAATAATTCTTGGGAGGTAATGGTGGTGTAAAAACTCAACCTACACTTGTACTTTATTTTTTTAATAACATTTAATTCCTCACAAGCATTGGTATATCGATGGAAACTTTGGATAAATCTACACACACCCATTTTAGTTATAGTGATTGGATAAACCATTTGGGCTACATTTATTTTATTTTATTTACATGCATGTTTTGAGACTAGAAATTATTTGTTTGGTTGTTCAAAATAAGTCATTAACATCACATGTTTCTTTTACACTGCTTTAGCCTAAAAGATGCTATCTTATTTATTTAGTATAACACTTTTTCCTTAGACTATTTTCTCCCCCAAAACATTTGTGTGTTGCTTGTTTAAATGGGGTGTCATTACACTTCCTATTTCATCCCAAGTATTTACCTAGAGTTTTGAAAACTATTGTCATACCTTTTGATTGAATTAATGTCATTACACTTGTGTTATTTCAAAAGCATTTCCTTATTTTGAAATAAGTTCAAAACTTTGTATGCATTTGGTCTAGAATTGGTATCATTATGATGTCCATTTGGGTCTAGAATGTTCTCCATTTGAAGAATCCAAGTTTTTTAAAACCAAGTCCAAAATGTGTCTTACAAAGTTTAGATTTAAAATTGATTGGTCTACACCTATGTTTTACTTAATTTTGGCTTGGGTGTTTACCTCTTACCTTTTAATTATGTAACTAGGACTCTTTACTTTATTTAGAGCCTCTTTTGCCTAGATCTAGGAAGTTCTCTATTTTTTGTGTTCCTCAAGTTTATTTGTTGTTTTGAAATAAGGTCAAAACTAACTTTTCAAGTAAAGCCCTAAGCATGGTTAGTTTATATTAGATTCTTGATTATCACTCAGGATTGAATGATTTACTCATCACTCTTAATTTTATTACTTGAGATTGAATTTCATAATCAGTTTAGGCATGTGCCTAGAGTGAATGTCCTATACCAAGGTCAAGTTTTTTTAGAATAAAATTTCCTAGATTAAGTCAAATTGTTTTGAATTATTTACCTTAGATTAACTATAAGGTTTTTACCCTAGACCTAGTTTATTCCAAATTTTAACTTTGTGCCTTGTTTATAAATACCTAGCATTTGGCTTTTAGTTTTCAGACTTAGTTTGTTTTAAAATTTGAGCTTTGTTCCTTGTTACCAAAGACCTAGTATTTGCCTTTGTTTTTAGATTTCATTCATACCTTTTGAGTATAGCTTTGTGCCTTGTTTCCAAAGACCTAACACCATTTTCATTTTTGACCTAGATTATATTTTTTTTAAACATTTTTCCAAGACTGGGATTCAAACTTTGCCATTTGTTTGACTATTTATGTGAAAGATCTTAGACCTTGGAGATATTTGAGACCAAGCTTATCATTGATTATTTTGGAAAAGATATCCATTTTAGTCCAATTTTAAACTATTTACAATAATATACTACATTTTTTATCTATACCAAGTTTATAAACATGCCAATCATTGACCAATCATATATACCATGTTTCAAGTGTTTTTTGAATTTTAGACCTTTTATTTTTGAGAGACTTAGTCATTGAACTGAACATGCCTCAATCAAGTTTATTTTCAAATACCTAGCTCATGTTTATTTTCAATACTAATGTCACTTTGCCTATACCAATGACAAGTTCCATGGACCATGTTCAAGATGTATTTTATCACATCCCAATTTCTCACTAAGCTAATTTATGTGATTATTCATAGATTATTATGGTATTTAAATTGACTAATTAGTAATTAGTTAATTATTAAGTCATATCATGTTATGGGATAGTTGTATGTTACTTTGATTACATGATTACATTACTATGAGTTAGTTGCACTTGTATATTCTCTACATTATGATCTTGTCATTAATTTTATAGTAATATTTTATGGATATATATCATGATGTTATGGTCTAACTACCTTCTTATCATGAGCTAGATGTAGGATAGATCCATCCCTCAGAGCATGATAGAGAGAGAGCATCATCATATTGGATGCTTTAGATGAAGGTATTAGGGGACAATAGAAGAACAAGTAGAACCCATGTACACACCATGATGGATATTAATATTTATAAGCATTGTTTGAATTGTTAGCTTTAGTACATCTTTGGTGTAATCTGCATTTAGATGACTGGTTAAGTGTTTTATTTTTCATCTAGTTTAATTTAATGCTTATGAAGATCTAATTTTGTGTGATTACATTATGGATACTGTACATTGACTGAGTACATAATGTTGATTTTGATCATGTCATGTTATTGAATACATGATAATGGGTAATATTTATTTAACGAGTAAGTAAATCTATTTGATTAGTATTTTTTTATTGTTATCTATAGACTAACTAGAATGTCTTTTTAATGTTTTAAAACATTATCTAGTTATTATAATGATATTTAAGAAATATCATTGTCTTAGCTTAATTATTTGATATATAAGTGATAAATAGAAGACATTTAGGATAGTCTATATATAGTGGTAATAATAACAACTGTGGTTTTATAATATCATAATGTTTGACATTATTATACACTTGTCTAACTGGCTATGATAAAATCTTATTAATGAATTTTCACTAGTCA
>JARHVA010000968.1:242500-295000 GCA_037957365.1 Torreya grandis
ATGAATCCCAAAGCCTTCTGATCAAGAACATTTCATTCTTCATCCTTCATATCTATGGGCTTGCATGCAACCCCACCCAATGGTAAGTAAAAATCTTACTGATACAGATAATCTTCTATATGCATCCTCCAATGTTGATAATTCTTTCCGTTAAACTTCTCCATTCATAGCTTACTTTCTTCTGCCATTGCTGTACTCCCACTCAATCAGAAACCTCTGAGAATGACCTGTAATCAAACAATAACCTGCTCCCTACAACCTTGCTTTGATGCCACTTTATCAAGATTAGGAGCACAATTGATTACTTTTCTATAAGCAATTAAACATGGAATTAAACCAGAATGATTAAGTAACTAGAAACTTGAAACAACAAAGAATATGAGAAACAATACTATCTGTATTAACACTCTTCTTGAATACAATAAAGAAATCTTCCTCTCCTCCTTACACCTCTTGGGTGTACATCATTTCACTCAAAATTTCTCTTTCTCAACCACAAATAACTCAACAACCTAAGTTGTTATCCCCTCCTTGATAGCTTCAACTAATCTCCTTGACCTTGCACCTTGCAGATCTCCTTTGACCTTGCTTTCTTGCTTCAATGCTTTACTTGCCTTAATTACAATACATGCCTCATGGGTCTCTTAAATAGGATCCCAAGCATACAATAATTAGACTTCTAATTAAAATAATTAGAAACACAAACTCAAGACTTAAATTAGTCTTCAACATGCAAACACTCTCGGACCTCTTAAAATTAGATGAGTCTAATTCTAGAAATGCATTCTGGAAATGCATGCACACGCACAGGTGACTGGTGTCAGTTGCTATCTGTCTACTCCTGACCAACATCGACCGATCCCTGGTCCCTGCCTAACTAATGTTGGCAATACTGTCGATGCTGATTACTGGTTGAACTCAGCAACTACCTGATTAGCATATTGGTGAAGCTTTTAGCTCCACAACTTAACAGTTTTGTCAGTGGAATATTAGTCAAAATGGGTTATATACTATAGATTTCATTATAAATACAAATCATTATAAATGATTATATTATGTTTATGTGTACTAGAAAGACATACACAAACACACAAATCATTATAAATAATTGTAATATGTTTATGTTCATAGTAATTGGTTCGATCCTTCTAAAGAAGATAATCGATAGCATTTTATAGAAATATTTTTATATATTCTATTGGTTTAAAATTTGGTTGGCAATTTTGAACCTTATGAAATGAGCATCAATTTATAAATTATTGTGCCTAGATAAATCAAGATAAATTGTTATATTGACTATGTGTAGGAATTGATGATTATTATTTATTTTATTCTAAGTTTTGATAGTTAGTTTATGAGCATGGGTGTCAAATACAAAGTAAACAGTAACCCAAATTAGGGTGAAATGAGGGAGAATGGATTTGAATAGTTTTCTATTGATTAAAGGGATTTTATAATTCAAGTAAATAAATAGAAATGTGAACAAGATTTGTATATATGATTTGTTATATATTTGTATTCATTAAATAATTTCTAGAATCTGCTTTTAGATTGATTGTTTGGATTGTTTGAGTTCTAAATGGAAAATAGATAATGAAAAGCATCATAGTGCATACATTATACTCTGAGAATTTGGAAAAAGAATACCTAAAGCATAATGAACTCACTATTAGTTATAACAATAAAAATATATAATTTAGGAGTAGATACATGTGAATTGTATGTCTTGTATGAATGTGATATATACATTATTCTTATATATGTTGTAATTTGTATGAAATGAATGATTACACATAAACACATATGGAAAATACTTGTAAATATGAAAGGTATGATTATAATTATGGTATTATCTATGAATGTAAATTAATCTAATTAATCACATGATGTGGTATACCATATCTATATGCATATAACTCTCTAAATGTGTAAATAATGTTATGAAAGTTTGATATTGTTTATTATGAGCATTGAATTAAATTATGACTGGTTAGTTGTAATTTGTGAAGTATATACATAGAATTAAATTATTATAGAAATGGATTGTCTTCAATGATTCTATATTGAGTTATTTCTAAAATTTAGAAATATGCAGTTTAGCATAATTATACATGATTGGTATAGGATGTACTTGTTTATGTTATTATTTATGTATTAAATAATATATTTGAGATTCATTACATATGTTTGATGTACTAAATGTATGTAATTTAATTATTTCCATACTTATCCTATTTTGTGCCTATTGATAGGAAGTAATATGATTGAATCTATTGGTTATAATTTATATTAACCAAATTTTGCATTGTTGGTACTAAATAAGTAGTGAAACGGACTTCATTAGCTTATTTATCATCACTAATGCTAGATGAGGGTAATCCAATCAATTGGTGTGTATGAATTTGAATGATCCTAGATATCATTAACTATTTAAATTTTTTTGTCAAATTAATATTTAGTTAAACATTGTCATATCATATGTCTGATTTACATGCTTGTGAGTTATCATGTTAGAATGTATTTTATTTATTGTACACATCATGTTTTATAAATATTATAGAACGTAGGTACTATCTTGTCTCTCTAGATTCCTACACTATCTACCCATCCATGAAAAGAAGGTCATTACCTATTTGGGGAATTATGTGGGGGATTAATGGTATGTGGTTGGTGTGGAAAAGTGCTCGGATGATGTTCTCCCTCCCCACAAAAGTAATTCATTAGAGATAACACTTGATATTACCATAGATACTAGAGTTTTTGAGACTCATGCTCTATGGAGCGATGCATCTTAATTTTATTTATTATTGTGACATTGTTCTTGATGAAAAATTAATATATTTATACATTGTACATTGATAGTAATGGTTATAATATTATACCAGCTATGGCTGGAATTATGTAATTACTTTTTGGAATATAAGTAGTTATGTTTTGCTTATTGATTTCATGGTGATCAGTAATCAAATCAATTATTACATGCCTATTTTATAGTTATCATATTCAATGTGTTTATTTTAAGATCACTAATTATATTCTTGTGGTGATTTTTAATTTTGAATACATGGAAATTATTTTTAAAAAATGCATAATTCTAGTAAATCCCAATGGGGATGTTAAATTTTTCATAAACCTAAACCATCCTATTTTGGATAATTTATAATCTAAGCCATGTTGATTATCATATGGCAATACCATCCTTCATTGGGCCAATTAAAATACCAAGTTTTCTCTGCTAATGCTAATGGTAGTTGATATCCTACTTATGACAATAATCCTCCTTTGGCTTGCTCAAGCAACCACGCTTTATAGTTCCCAAGGATTACCATCCTAGACCCTCATCCTTTGACTTACATTAGCAACCAAGATTTGTAATTCCCATTCATTATCATTATATTCCACCATCCTTTGACTTGTGTTAGAAACCAAGATTCATAGCTGTAAAATCCCTATTAGGTTTTATTAGAATAGGGTAATTTTTTAAAAAAACACACAAATTTAACAAACAGATTGCATCATGATTAAACCTACATAGAGTAATATTTAACTAAATACATTAGTTTTATATAACCATAAAAATGGATATATATATAATATTTTCATTAATGATAACAATAATAATATTAATATTAATATCAAGAATATTTACAATTCTAAATAAAAAGATGAAGGTTACATTTATTTCATAAAAGTATTATTACACTTTCAACCAAAACTGATACAATAACATAAATAACATTTTTAATTGTATATTTGAATAAAAATTATATTTTTAAGAATAATAAATGTCTTAATAATAATATACAATGATATAAAGCTCCACAAAGCAAGCGAGTCTCAATGAACTCATAATATCCATAAGTAATTTCAAATGTAGTCTCTAGTGTAGTACTACTAAGGGGAGGGAGATCATCTGAGTGATTTTTCCATACCAACCATAGACTATCGATCCCAAACATAGTCTCCCAACTAGGGAATGGACCTCCCTTCATAAATGCATAGATAATGATGGTGTGAGAATCTAGAGTGAGAAATAGAACCTATGTTCTATAAGATAACTAGTACATGATGTATATCATAAATAAACCTATTCTAACATGATATCATACAAAACATGTAAACCAAATCAAATATATAAAATGAATAGGATATTAATTTTATATATTTAAAATATAAAAACCAAAAAATTCAATTAGAATATTCCCTAAAAGAATATAATTATGTGCTAGATAAGAAAATATCAAATACATTCATTTTTTCTATCAAATTAAATGTAATGAATCTCTATACATCTAATTTATTATAGCATAATAAACATATTACAATATAGTCATTAATAAAATAAAATAATTTACATAAGGCATGTATCAAGACATCAAGTTACTAAAAACATTAACTTGTAACTCAATTATTATGTCATTCATCTATATAACATTAATTAGCAACTTATTTCTTTATTCCATATCTCATGAATACATCAATAAGATAACCAAATACTAACAACATCATATGGTTTGTATTTAATTTTAAATACCACATGTTTAAATTTTATTCAAATTATTAAACACATATCAAAAACACCCAAATTTATTTGCTATATCATGTAATGGTATTAATTATTTGAATGGATTTATACATATCTATATATGGTATACCTAAATTGATATTTGTAACTCAAACAACAAATCACTAATATGCCATAAATTTAAATCTAAATCTTATACCATATTAATTCTATAGGTAGTATATAATAACTTGTATATGGTATACTAAAAATAGATAGTATTCTACGTAAAATTTTGAGTAATACACACACACACATTGGTATGAAAAATTCATCATACAACTATATTAAACTATCTCCAATACCTAGGAAATAGTAACTAGTAATACTATAGTTGAGTTCTTTTAAATAAATCCAACATAGAATGCATATATTTATATATGTAATAATGATATACAAAATAATATTCCTTAATGTTTCTTTATTATCACATATATAACTATATGCATACTTCAACATAGGATAAAATTGAATAATTTTAAATATCAATAATTTTTTTATAAAATATTATGACTGTGTTCTATAACCCTGTAAACACTAATTAATATTTCATATGCTTGATTATTTAGTTAAATTATCCATCTATATAAAATTGAACACACACACACAAACACACTTCTACAAATTGCATGAGGTCAATAATAAATTTAATACAAAATGTGAAGGCATACTATAGATTTATACAATAGTGTTTATACTATAGGTTTTATCATTCTCATATTTATACCAAAATGAATGACTCAATATTAAATCCATTATGAATACTTATTCATCTAAAAATATCTACATAAAAGTACACTGGGATTCATGTATAAGTTTGTTCTTACAAGCAATAAGAGTTTTACAAAACATATCTAACTTATTCTATTATTAGTATGTATATGAATAGTTATGATGATACCATTAGGTTATTCCCATTTAGAGTTTATATAGGGATCAAACTAATTTTATCACAATTTATATGTACTAAAAAAACCATAAATCTATGTAAAATATACATATAGAGTCATATTCATGTCAATAGGTTATCAACAATGTCGTCCTATATATATATATATATATATATATATATATATATATATATATATATATATATATATATATATATGTATGTATGTATGTATGTATGTATGTATGTATGTATGTATGTATGTATGTATGTATGTATGTATGTATGTATGTATGTATGTATGTATATCATGGATATATTTATGGTTGTTTTTAGTATATATAAATTGTGTTAAAATGCATTTGATCCCTATAGAAACTCTAAATGGGATTAACTTGATGATATAATCACAATTATTGGTATACATGCTAAGACTAAGATAAGTTAGACAAGTTTTGTAAAATTCCTATTTCTTGTAAGAATGAACTTATATTATACCCGAAGCATGAGATATTTTGATGTAGTGACTAGTAGATGAATAATTATTCTTAATGTATTTAATATTGAGTCATTAATTTTTGTATAAATGTGAAAATGAATAAAACATATAGTATAAACACTATTATGGAAATATGTAGTATGCCTTCACATTTGTATTTAACTTATGACATACCTCATATGACCTATAGAAATGTGTGTGTGTGTGTGTGTGTGTGTGTGTGTGTGTGTGTGTGTGTGTGTGTGTGTGTGTGTGTGTGTGTGTGTGTGTGTGTGTGTGTGTGTGTGTGTGTGTGTGTGTGTGTGTGTGTGTGTGTGTGTGTACGTGTGTGTGTGTGTGTGTGTGTGGGTGTGTGTGTGTGTGTGTGTGTGTGTGTGTGTGCATGTGTGTGTGTGTTTGTTGAATTTTATATATATGGCTAAGTTAACTAAATAATTGATCATATGAAATATTAATTAGTGTTTACACAGTTATAGAACACAGTCATAATATTTTATAAATTTTTATTGATATTGAAAATAATTAAATTTTATCCGATGTTGAAGTATGCATATAATTATATATGTGATAATAAAGAAACATTAATTAATATTATTTTTATACCGTTATTACATATATGAATATATGCATTCTATGTTGTATTTATTTAAAAGAACTCAACTATAGTATTACTAGTTACTCTTGACTAGGTATTGAAGATAGTTTAATATAGTGGTATAATAAATTTTGCATACCAATATATATGTGATACTCAAAATTTTAGGTAGAATACTATCTATTTTGAGTATACCATTTACAAGTAATTATATACTATCTATATAATTAATATGCTGTAAGATTTAGATGAGTGGTTTTAATGTGTATTTAAATTTATGTCATCCTAGTGATTTGTTGTTTGAGTTACAAATCTAAATTAAGGTATACTATATATAGATATGCATGAATACATTCAAATACTTAATACCATTACATGATATAAAAAATAAATTTGGGTGCTTTTGATATGTGTTTAATAATTTGAAAGAAAATTTAAATATGTGGTTTTTAAAATTAAATACAAACCTTATGATGTTGTTAGTATTTGGTTAGCTTATTGATGTATTCATGAGATATGGAATAAATAAATAAGTTGTTAATTAATGTTATATGGATGAATGAAATAATAATTGAGTTACAAGTTAATATTTTTAGTAACTTGATGTCTTAATACATGCCTTACCCAAATTGTTTGATTTTATTAATGACTATATTGAAATATGTTTATTATGCTATAATAAATTAGATGTATTGAGATTCATTGCATTTAATTTGATAGACAAAATGAATCTATTTGATATTTTCTTGTGTAGCATATAAATATGTACTTGTAGGGAATATTTTAATTGAATCTGCTAGTTTTTATGTTTTAAATATATAAGTTTAATCTCATATTAATAACCTTAAATAATTATGTCAAATAGAATACACTTTCTTAGTTAATTTCACTAATATGTAGAAGAGGAGTGATATAATTGAGTGGTGTGTATGAAATTAACTAATCCTAGTGATCAATAACTATATTAAAACTTTGGCTAAAGTAGTTTTTATAGTTAAACATTGTCATTTCATCTATTTGATTTAGTTTACATGTTTTGTACTATATCATGTTAGAATGGGTTTATTTATGATATACATCATGTACTAGTTATCTTATAGCACACGGGTTCTTGTTGTCACTATAGATTCATGTACCATCATTATCTACACATATGTGAATGTAAAATCATTTCCTAGTTGGGAGAATATGCTTGGGATCGATAGTCCATGATTGGTAATGAAAATCACTCAAACGATGATCTTCCTCCCCTCAATAGTACTACACTAGAGACTACACTTGAGATTACTTATAGATATTATGATTTAATTGAGACTCACATCCTCCATGGAGATTTGTATCATCATATATTATTATTAATGCATTTATTATGTTGAAACTCTACTTTTTATTTATATCGATAATTACAATAGTTGTATGTAATTTGTATCAATTGTGGTTGAATGTGTAATAATATTTTTATGAAATAAATGTAACCTTCATTTTTGTATTCATAATTATGCATGTTCTTGATATTGATGTTGATATTGTGATTATTAGCTAACAACATTAGCTATATAATTTTTTATGGTTAGTTAAAACTAATGTACTTAATTAAGTATCACTCTATGTAGGAAACCTCATGATGGATATCATGATGGAATTTGTTAGTTGAAATTGTGTAATTTTTTTTTCTTTTTAAATTACCCTATTATAGTAAAACCTAGTGGGGTTTTTAAAACTATGGAGCTTGTTTTATAATTTAGTTCTCAAGATGAGGGCATGGAATGGTAATGAATGGGTGTTTTAAAGCTTGATTTCTAATGAAAGTCAAAGGATGAGGGTCTAGAATTGTCATCCTTGGACACTGTTGAGCTTGATTGCTTGTGTAAGCCAAAGGAGGATTATTGGCATAAGTATGGAATCATCTACCATTATAAATGAAAGGTAAAAATTAGTATTTTAACTATCCCAAATAATGTAATTCTTGGCATATGATAATCATCATGCTTGGGTTTAGAAATTATTGCAACTAGGGTGATCTAGGTTTATGAAAAATGTAACATCCCCACTAGGATTTGCAAGAATTACCCAATTTTTATAAATAAAATAATTTCCACATATTCAACATTAGAATTAACCATGAGAATATAATTATTGATACAAGAAAAAACATACTAAATATGCTAACTATAAAATTGGCATGCAACAATCAATTTTATTACTTTTCACTATGAAACAAATAATCAAAACATAACATTTTATATTCCATAAAATAATTACATAATTCCAGCCACAACTAGTATAATATTACAACCACTATTGTCAATGTACAATATATACATATACTACATTTTCATTAGGAATAATGTCAAAATAATAAATAAAAATAAGATACAAGGCTCCACAGAGCATGAATCTCATGAACTCTAGTATATATGGTAATCTTAAGTGTAGTCTCCAATGAATTAATTTTGTGGGGAGGGAGAACATCATATGATCTCTTTTCCACACCAACCATTAACCATTGATCCCCTACACAATAATCCAATTGAGGAATGACCCTCCCTTTGTGGATGGGTAGATAGTGATCATGCAAGAATCTAGAGAGACAAACTAGTACCCATGTGCTGTAAGATATCTAAAACATGATGTGTACCATAAATAAAATACATTCTAACATGATAGATCAAAAACATGTAAATCAAACATATAAAATTATAATATTAAACTAAACATTAATCTGGCCAAATTTTTCAAATAGTTAATGATCTCTATCATCATTCAAATTCATACACACCACTTGATTGGATTACCCTCATTTAACATTGATGATGCTATGTAAGTTAGTGAATTTAGTCTCACTACTTATTTAGTGCCAATAATGTGAGTTTTGGTTAATGTAAAGTATATCCAATTGATTAAATTAGATTAATTCCCATCAGTAGGCATAAAACATGTTAAGTCTGGAAATAATCAAAATACATACATTTAGTCTATCAAATGTATGCAATGAATCTCAACTATATTAATTAATACATAAATAAGTACATCTTATACCAATCAGGTATAATTATGCTAGACTACATGTTTCTAAATTTTTGAAGTAACTCAATATAGAACCATTAAAGACAAGCCATTTCTATCATAATTTAATTCTATGTATATACTTAAAAAAATACAACTAACCAGTCATAATTCATTTCAATGCTCATAATAAACAATATCAAACTTTCTTAACACTATTTACACATTTTGAGAGTTGTATGCATATAGATATGGTATACCACATCACATGGTTAACTAACTTAATTTATGATCATAGATAATACCATAATTATAAGCATACCTTTAACATTTAAAAGTATATACCATAGATGTGTATGTGTAATTATTCATTTCATACATATATATATATATATATATATATATGTATGTATATATATATATATATATATATATATATATATGTGTATATATATATATGTATATATATATGTATGTATATATATATATATGTATATATATATGTATGTATATATATATATATATATATGTATATATATGTATATATGTGTGTGTGTGTGTGTGTGTGTGTGTGTGTGTGTGTGTGTGTGTATATGTATGTATATATATATGTATATATATATATATATGTATATATATATGTATATATATATATATGTATATATATATGTATATATATATGTATATATATATGTATATATATATAGATTACAACATGTATAAGAACAATACATATATCACATTCATATAACACATATACAATTCACATGTACTTGCTCCTAAATTATAATTTTTGTACTATTGTAGCTAATAGTGAGTTCATTATGCTTGAGGTGTTCATTTTCCAAATTTTGAGAGTATATGTATGCACTATTATGATTTTTATTATTTATTTTCCTTTTGGAAAACATATAGTCCAAAAAATCAACCTAAAAGCAAATTTTGTAAATTATTTAATGAATACAAATATATAAGAAATAATATATATGATTCTTATTAACATTTCCATTTTATTTACTTAAATTTATTAATACCTTTAATCAATATAAAACTATTCAAATCCATTCTCTCTCATTTCCCCCTAATGAGGGTTCAAAACATATTTACTATTTACTTTGTATTTGACACCCATGCCCCTAAACTACCTATCAAAAATCATAATAAAAGAAATAATAATGAACAATTCCTACACATATTTAATATAATGATTTATTTTGATTTAGCTAAGCACACTCAACTTATAAATTCTTGCTCATTTCATAATGTTCAAAATTGTCAACCAAATTTTAAACCAAATTGAATGTATTAAAAGAGTTCTATAAAATGCTATCAATTATCCTCTATAGAAGGCCTGAACTAATTACTATGAACATAAACATAATAAAATTGTTTATAACAATTTGTGTATTTGCATGTCTTTCCATTACACAGAAACATAATACAATAATTTATAGTGATTGTATGTATGCTTATGTGTAAGTAAATCCTTAGTGTATAACCCATTTTGACTAATATTCCAATGATAGAAATATATGCTACATGCATACTAAAATGAGTACATGGTCTCCTCACCCAAACATATTTGGCTTAAATACAAAACTAGTAGGTTTATAAGAAATAATGGTATACATAGAATTTTTCCCTATATCCATATAAATTATCAATCACTCCATCTTTAAAACAATTTTAACAAACCTAAATTATATATTATGGAGAAATCATAAATATAATAATAGGCCATTATAAATTAAACCTCAGGTTTTCTATAATACATTATCTACTTGGTTTCATTTATAAACTTAGGGTTTTAGTATATATCTTTACTATATCAAAACATTACAAATGTACACAGTCCACCATATATAGGCTTAACAGTTTCTCTCAATGAAACAAAGCACACACATAGCTTTATATATATTATTATAAATCAAATATTGTATTCAAGTTTCCACAACTTTAAACTATAATAGACACACTAACAAAAATCCTATCTTACCATATTTATTACACAGTCTTGTTTAATAGACTTAAAGAATTTGGAGATATTGATATAGTTCTGTGGATGGTTGAGCCATCGATAGGTATAAATAAATATCATATTATTGAAATATATTTTCTAATGCATTACCCAAACCCTAGTAAGATAAATGCACATATTTTTACTGTATTAAGCACAACCAAATAATGTAATTTCATTAGCAACTCGAATAGCTTCCTAATTTGTAATTTATTGAAGTATAATCTCCACTTCCCTTCTTTATGCTCACTTCCTCTTCTCTACTACCATTTCATTCCCTTATTTCACCTCCTTATCATCATTCATCTGTTAATATTTCTCGTATGTTCATTGCATGAAAATGTAACATCAAACTCATAGTTTGTTCTAGTTCCCATGATGCAAAACCCCATTTTTTTACAAATCTATTTGCCAATTTATTAACTCAAGTTGAGACAAATAGAGAAAATCCATAATCACTTGAATGTTCCAAAATAAACTATATTTTAATCCTTTATTCATTTCATGGTATTTTAACCTAAACATACATGTGTTTCACTTTACAAAGTCCACATACCAAATCATTTGCAATGATTATCATTAATCCATGAGTATATTAAATCAAGAAATCATAACCTCATATAGTATTTCCTATGTATTCAACCCCTTTAGTTAAGGTTAGTCTATATGATAGTTTAGGTAATCATTAAATCATCATTTATCAAGGATCAACATCAATTTTGACTTCAAATAGAAAATGACTAGTGAAAAATCATTAACATGCTTTTGTCATAGCCATTCAAACAACTATTATATAAATGTTAAAGATAATGATATTATAAAAACATAATCATTATTACCATTGTATACATACTATCCTAAATGTCTTCTAGTTATCTTTTATATATCAAGGCATTAATCTGATACAATGATATTTTGTGAATATCATCATAATAACTAGATAATGTTTTAAAACATTAAAAAGACATTTTAGTTAATTTATAGAAAATAATAAATAAATACTAATCAAATAGATTTACTTACTCATTAAATTAATATTGATGCAATCATGTATTGAATAACATGACATGATCAAAGGAAGCATTATACACTCAGTCAATATACTACAACCATAATGTAATCACACAAAATTAGATTTTAATAAGCATTAAAATGAACTAGATCAAAACTAACACACATATCCAATCATCTAAATGTAGATTACACCAAAGACATACTAAAGCAAACAATTCAAACAATGCATATAAAGAGTGATATATATCATGGTATGTGGATGGGTTCTAGTTGTTCTTAGGTTGTCCCCCAATAACTCCAACTACACCATCCTCTAAAAAGATGCTCACCCTCTATCATGATATGAGGGATGGATCTATCTTGCATCTAAATCATGACAATAATGTAGTTATCCCATAACATCCTGATATATATCCATAAAATACTACTGTAAAACCAACAACATGATTTTAATGTAAAGAATATACAAATAAAGCTAACTCATAACAATGTAATAATCTAATGAAAGCAACATACAACTATCCCATAATAGGATATGACTTACAGCTTAATTAAATATTAATTAGTCAATTTAATAACTATAATAATCCATGGATAATCAAGTAAATTAGCTTAGTTAGAAATCAAGATTTGACTTCCTTCCCCCAAAGCTAGTTATTTTCTCGATGACACTTATTCAAAGCCTAGTTATAAATTTTAAAACATTATTTAGTAGAAAAATAACATAATATGAACCATCAAATCAATTAAGCAAATGTGGAAATATCCTATAGAACTCATCATAGTCCTCCCAAGTGGAACTATCCTTAGAGTATCAGTTCCATAGGACCTTGCACTATGACACTTCTTTGTTATACAAATGAAATTTTCAAGATTCAATTACTCTGATTGGTTCTACCATGACCACCCCAGGATCCAAAACCTATAAAGCATTCCAATCCAACACATGTGAAGGATCAGCTATATACTATTAAAGATAAGGTACATGGAATTCATTATTCAATAAAGCTAGGTTTGGTGGCAATGCATTCCTTTATGTTATAAGATTGACCACTTTCAAAACCTTGAATGGTCCCACATATCTTGATGAAAATTTCAGAAACTTTCACAATTTAATTGAGCTTTTATGTGACTTAACCCATAAAAATACTTTATCACCTACTAAAAACTACCTAGTTGTTCTCTTCAGATCATTATAACTCTTATGTCTATCATTGGACTCCACCAACCTCTGCTAATTGATCTGAATTTATCTTCTATTTCTAAAAAAATATCAAGTCCAAAGACTACCTTATCTTCCATCTTGAAAATTTTAGAAACTTTCACAATTTAAGTGACATATTATAATAAAATGCATTATGTAGTTTTGAAAACTGCATATCTAGAGCTGAATTCAAAGTCAACCAAAATTTAGAATTCATCCTTGGATGATCATCCAACATGATCTTCTCTAGAAATCCATGCAATTGATATACTTCCTTTACTAATCTCTTCACAAATAAAGGTACATCATCTATAAAATTTCTTGGTATAAAATGAGCTATATTGGTTAGTATGTTAACTACTACCAAGATCATATCATGTTTGTTCTATGACAATGGTAAACCTTAGATAAAGTCCATGTTGATCAACTATCACTTCTATTATAATATGTCATGTTGATACAAAAATCTAGTCAGATGCACATATTTGGATTTCACAGGCTAACATTTTAGACAAGACATGAAGTCTATTGTATCTTTCTTGATTCCCTTCTAGACATAGAGTACTCTAAGCTCTATCATGAGCTTGGTTACTTTTGGATGTCCTAAATATGGGGCATTGTGTATTTACTTTAACACTGTGCTCCTCATATTCTCTCTATCTATTACATGCATACTTTCATTGTATCATAAAAGACAATCATTCTCTATTTTGAATCCTTTATACTAAGGATCTTGAGCATTTTATGAAATTGCTTTCCTGACCAAATCATAAAATTCATCTCTAGGTGAGAATTTGATCACTTGACCCCTAAAAGTAATTCTAATAATATCCATGATTGTTATGTACCTTCTATGGCTTAGGGCATATGATACTTTATTTTCCATGCCTTTGATATAGGTTATATCAAAATTGTAGTCAAATAAGAATTCTAAATAACATCTCTAAGGAGCATTCATATTTGGTTGGGTGAAGATGTACTTGAGTCCCAAGTTATCAATCTTGAGCTCAAATGGTTTTCCCAATAAATAATGCATACAAACTTGCAAATCATGAATAATTGTTGTATGTTCTAGGTAATGAAGGGCATATTTCACCTCATAGGCCTTTAATTTCCTTGATTCATAGGATACCATTGCATTGTCTTGTATAATAACTCCTCCAAGTCTATTTATAAATGCATCTATGATTACTAAGAATTGATCATTGGGATCAGAAACTCTTAGCATTGGTACTAAATTAATCCTCCTTTTTAGTTCCTAAAAAGTCACTTCATACTTATTTGACCAAATAAAACTAACTTGTACACTACAAGGAGGTAATCAGATTCACCATCTTAGAAAAATTCCAAATGAATTTCTTGTAATACCTTAATAATCCCATGCATCCTCTAACCTCATGCATATTATTTGGTTTTAACCACTCCATAATGGCTCATATATTTGATCTACTGAAATACCATATATAAAGATAATATGTCCCAAATATTGCACTTTCTTTTGGAAAAATGCACACTTGGACAACTTTACATACAACTTATTCTTGCAAAACCATTATAAAACTAGTTCCAAATGTTGAAGATGTTCTTATTCATCCTTAGAATATATAAGAATGTCATCTAGAAAGACTAAAATGAAATGATCTAGATAATATATAAACACATTATTTATGATATTCATAAACACTAATGGAGAATTTGTTAACCTAAATGGTAACACTGTGAACTCATAGTGCCCATATCAAGTTCTAAATGTTGTTTTTGGAATATCTTCATCCCTTATCCTCAAATGATGATATCTTTCTCTAAGATCAATTTTAGAAAAGACTATTTCCCATCGTATCTGATCAAAATTATCATCTATGTGAGGTAACATATATCTATTTTTGATATTTTCTTTATTAAACATTATATAACAACATAAAGTTGAAGAGTGCCACCCTTATTTTCGACAAAGTTAACTAGTGCATGCCATGGTGACACACTTAGTTTGATCAACCCTTTTGATAAGCCTTCAAGTCAACCAATTA
The DNA here is from genome assembly GCA_037957365.1 of Torreya grandis. Classification (NCBI taxonomy): domain Eukaryota; kingdom Viridiplantae; phylum Streptophyta; class Pinopsida; order Cupressales; family Taxaceae; genus Torreya; species Torreya grandis. The sequence continues at coordinate 258,316 of JARHVA010000968.1, forward strand.
GGTGATTGTCATTCTATATGATGCCTTAGAGAGTGGTTCTGATCTAGGTATGATATCAATAGAAAAATCATACTCATATTTGGGAGGAAATTATGGAAATTCCTTTAGAAAAACATCATGAAAATTCATAAGTAAAGGATAATATTCAAGGTATGGTTCCTTATATTTGTCTATTTCATTTATATTGATGATAAATACTTGGCACCCTTTTCCCTAAGCCTTCCTAAGTTGAATTGAATAAATATTCATAAGTCTCAACTCCCTTTTTTGGCCCTAAATTTATGTCTAATTTCCTAAATCATCTTGATGCTTAACCTTATTCAGGTATTAGTCAACCTTATATTTATGTTTCACAAGCCAATTCCCTCATAGGATCACATCATATGACCCTAGTGGTATTGCATAAAGATCCACTAATGTTGTGAATTTAGGTAACCTAGTCTCATATTCAACTAAATACTTGTCAACTTTTACCTTTACCTCATTCCCATATTGTACTGACTATGAATTTGCCATTACTCTAGCTTTTCTAGATAAATTATTAAATATTCTAAGAGTAATAAAACATTTTGTAACCCTTGTATCTATCAAAATTGAAACTAGAAGTTCAAAAAAAATACGTGATAGTTCTATAGATGAAGCTTGGAATTTGGATTACTGATTATCAACTATTGCATGAATACATTGTTGAAATGTTTCTTGATATGGAAATGAACCTTTTTTATTTATATTATCCTAGGTACACTCATGAGAAAAATGGTCACCTCCACAAATGAAACAACATCTAGATGGGCTTTTCCTATAAAACTATTTGTTTCCTTTTAAACCACCTTTGAAACCATTACCCAGTTTCTTGTTAATTGAACCACTATTGAATATAGTATTATAACTCTTGGAGTATCTAGTCTTCTGCATCAATTTCATCTTCTTTAAATTGGTTTAGAACTTCCAAAATTTTCTTAAACTTATCTCTAACTTGAGTAAGAGATAATAACTTTTGATCTTGTTTGACTACTTTCTCGAAGGACTAATCCATTGTAGATGGCCCATAAACATCCACTTCACTACCAATATGGGGTTTTAATCCAATGATGAAATTCATAATTATAAACCTCTCATTTTTTTGATATTGAGATACATACTTCATAAATTTGGTGTACTATTCCCATCATTCATTCTTTGATAGGTCTCCTTAAGATTATGAAAATATGTAAGCTTTTTATCAAAGTATAACTATGGAAACCACTATGATTTGAAGAATGTTATGAACTAATCCCATGTGGTGGTAGTAGAATTAAGATTCATTTCCAAATTTTTTTTGTCCCATAATGTAGTTGCTTCATCAACTAATTGTTAAGCTCCCTAAACTAGTTTAGTGACTTCAGAGTAGTTTCAAATATCAAAATACTTATCTATCTTAGTTGTCCATGCTTCATCACCATATCCTATAAAAATTCCATTAAAATTAGGTGTGTCATAGGTACAACCCATTAAGATGGGGGTGAATCAATGGTGGTAAACAATTCAATATAATTTCTAATCCCTTTTGATTACTTAAGCATTTAAGCACAAGCATTCATGAAACATACAAATCATTCATAACAGTGAATTAATGAAAAAAATAAAGATAATATACATAACACAAAGTCTACATGAGAAACCCTCTTATGGAATAAAATCCACTCTCAATCTAACAAACACTTGGACTACTATCCCATAAGAAGATCATAAACAAGAGACTGATCATGTCCTTTTGATTAGGAACCTTCGACCAAGTCCTTTTGACCTACAATCTTGATCAAGTCCTTTAGATCAAATGTTTTTTAGTGAAACATTATTTCACATGGAGAAAATAACCTTAAGAATATCAAGTTCTTTAGACCCTCCTTAAGATGAATACTTCCACCTTATAACTGATGTCTGCAACACCTAATGATAGACCTCTTAATTATCTGACCCCTACACAACCTTTCTCTCTTTCTAAAATAACCTCTCACATAAGTAGATCTATTTGCACAACTTCATAATGAAATATCTCTATACTTTCATTAGAAACATGACCTATAAGTCATACACATGTCAACTAACTAGTCTACTCATTAACTCCATCAATAGGAACACTACTTATCTTTACCTCACACATAAAGTTGTCTCCTATATCTCAATCCAAAGTATTGAACCCAACATATTTGTTTCCACTATATATAGAGAAATCATGAATTATCAGGTCCATAATAATCCTTATTAGCCACACTTCATGCCTTCACCCTTAAGGGATCTCATATGGGTCACACTTAAGCACTGCCCCCTTTCATAATAGGCCTAAGTCACTTTTAGGTCTTACGGAGACCCTTTCACATATTTGATACATATTCAAGTAAATTAAGAACACAAGAACATTTAAAAATAAATAGGTCCACTCCTTATGTCCCTTAAGATATCCATAAATGGTTACAATCACCAAATCACTCTTCTACTAACACCTAATTAGCTTAAACTCTTCTTAGTACACAGTCATTATGAATGAGAACATAGTCAACTTTAAAACCTTGTTCATACTTCATACAATTGAAAAAACATTCAAAATACACATATAACATAATCATGGAGTATACAACACTCCCCAATATATAATTAATCATGAAACATCAAAACAACTACTACATGAGCTCTAATGTTCTTCTCTAGTCACTTGCAGAACATATACAAAAACATAATCAACTTTGGAACTCAATAACTTTGTATGTACATACTTTCATATCTTCAAATCTATATTTATATATGTGCCTCAGAGTCATATACAAGTTATCTTTTTACTACATAAGTAAATTTGAATTCTATCAAAATATATAGTCCAGAAACTAGACATTGGTCATTCCTTTACAATTTCAAGTATTAAAATATAAATGGTCACATTTAACCTTCAGACACTAATCTTGAATCTCCTAAACTCTCATCTCAAGAGAAATCTCACACCATCACCTTGATCAATCTTTAATATATAGCTACCAATGCTTAGACATTAAAATCCTATCACTTTGACCTCATCTCATGCCATCTCAAAATGTTCACTCGATATGCTTCATCAATCTATGTGAATCAACCTAGTATTTAACAATCAATGATCATCATTTGATCAAATGTATGAATTCCTACTCATAATTGCATCTTTATTCTATAAATTTGTTTATATGTTAAACATCATGCACCTATCCTCATCTCATTTCTTCTTAAATCCTTGGATCACTCATGCACTATCAATCTTGCTCAAGCTTTAACACCTTTAAAAATGAATATGGGGACCTTGTCAAGATGCATGAGTAGCTATTTTTGTACCTAAATAAATTATTTTATGCTTGCTTGTAGGATCTCAAATTTGGACCAGATGATCTCCTTTCTTAGGATAATCCAACCGTATGACATACTACTCCTTAAACTCTCAAACATGTGAGATATAATGCCATTAAAGTACCTTATCATAAAATTATATCATATATCCAACCATGCCCAAATCTACTTAAGAGGCTAGCTTTGATCAACCATAAACTTTTCCATGATTCAGTGCATGAATTCAAAATTAGCGTAAATGATCTATGCTCAAAACTAAACAAACCCATATGATTAGATTTTCTTGATACCTTCACATGTGATAAATATAATGCTTTAAAAATGATTACTCAAATCTTTCTACCATACTACAAAATTGGCTATGGGAAAACACAGTCAATCTACCTAGGATCCTAACTTTGAACATATATATCTTTTGATGTGATGCATTACATGGTCTAAAAATTAGCACAAATATACTAGGTCAAAAACTAAACAAACCCATATGATCAACTTCTCTTGAATCATCCACACATGTGATCTCTAACCTCATCAACATGATCACTCATCTCTTTTTGGCCACTTTGCAAATTTGGCTAAGTATGGGAAAATAGTGAAATCTATCTTATAAGACAACTTTGTACCCTCATATCTTTGACCACACTTCAATGCATGACTTAAGATCTGGTACATAATGAATAGGGACTATAGTGATCATAACCATATGACCAACTCCCCTTTACTCCTTCTCTTGTGGCAATGGTGACATCATCAAACTACTTACTCTTCTTTTCTACCAGTGGACCCAAAGTGACTAGATGAGAAATATAAACAACCAAATGAAATACACTTATACACATAGGATCTAAAATCATGGATCATATACTATACGATCCCTTACACATGTCAATCTTCCATACTCATTCCTGATCATCTAAAGCTATATCAATACTGAAGATCAACCAATCATACATAAAGCATACTAGAACAAGCACATTACACACTTTGTCATTATCACTTAAACTATCAAGGAACTTCATCCACTCACCAGGGAACCTCCATGACACCACCATGACATCATCATGATAAATCTCCAATAATCTTCCCCTTTGTCATTGATGTTAACACTCATTAATATATCAATATATAGTACACCTTCTCTATCTTTAAAGCACTCCCACAAACAAAAACTTTCTCCCCATTTGATGCAATGACAAAGTGAGCATAATCTGATATTGAGGACCTAAAAATACTAAAAATAACAAAAGACCATTTTAAAAATATGATATAAACTCCCCCTTACCTTGAGCTAACCTCTTCTTGTCTTGATAACTTCCTCTTACTCCATGCCAACACTCTTCTTCCTAATAACAACAACTAATGAATAAATAACACACAAAACCATAAAAATACAATCAAACATACCAATAGACAATTGAGAGGGACTCCCCTAATATTTTTGAGCAATTTCATGACCTAAGCATTTCCAAATCTCCACACACCATGAAGAATCACCATATAGGCTTACCAACCTTCTCTATTAAGAAACTTCCATGACCATCAATAGAGCATCACGACACTCACCAAATATTAAATATGCACTCAACCATCTTGATACTCACCTTGAAACAATCATGCCTTGCTCTTTTGGAGAAACTAAACAAAGAGCACAACTTCAAGACTATGCATGTCTAGATTCCTTATAGCCCTACCTAGAACATGCAGAGCCCAAATATTTTTATAGACACATATTCAAGACCTAAAATTTTATATATAACACTCTCATATACCACCTTGATCACACCAATTTATAACAATAAGCTTATCTTATGCAATATACTCCCTTCAAAAACCAATAATCTAATTATCCCTCCATTATGATAAAAACTTGAATAACTAAAGAACCACAAACCTTAAAATATATGTGAAGCTTGATTTGACCACAAAGTTTTCCCATTAAACAAATTAATAAGCCCTATACCTTAACTCATAAGGTAGGCCACTTTTATAGTAGAGCCCAAAACCCTAGAAACTCAAGACAAACACAGTTAACACAATCCTTCCATGTCCACCTCTAAAATTTCTTGTAAACTTGGAAACAATCATTACATGAAATACTTTTGGACCAAGATTTGATATTTCATACCATTAGGAACCTTAAATTCCTATAACCCATTTGAGGACCTAAAAGCTCTTGTGCCCAAAGTGGGAAACCTAAAAGCTAACAAGAATCTTTAAATTGACTTCAACAAAAATTAAAATTATAAAACCACATAGAGTATGATAGAATAAGGTTAATATACATTTCTATGTAGAAATTTTACCTTCAAAAAAAATAGATCCATCCTTGCCAACTGGGAACCTTTAATCTAACCCTATAGACTATTCTAATTGAGAAACACCATAATAATACTTACTTCTCCACATGAAAGGAGTCTCTTAAGAAGCATAGATAAAGACACACTCTATACCTTAAATCTCTATAAAAAAAATGCAAATCCTCATTTTCCTCTTCCTTATTTCATAGATGATACTTATATTTATTCTTATTCTTCTTCTTTGGCTTTAGAGAAACAACTTATTCAACTACTACAATGTTGTCCTTTTCTTTTATGATTAGATTATCAATACATGGAGACAACATAGATTTACTACATACCTTTTCATCTGAAGAATCTTCCATGCATCTTAGATTCTCATCTCTAAGAACTTGTTCAACAATAGCAAGATGGTCACTTGGATCTATACATACCTTAGAACTAGCTTCAACCAACACCTTGGTCTTTCTCTTGAGCTTAATCTCTTCATTCTCAACATGAGTAGACAATGAGAACTCTTGAGAATTTTAAAATTTAGAAACATTATCCACTATATCAAATAGATTACTTGGATCTACAGTCCCATCATGACCCATACTTACCACCTTAAGTTTTTATGTATTAACTTGTCTTCTTTCTTGCACTTTACGAGCCTGATAAAACCTATTATGTCTTGTAGGAATTTGATTGTATAATCTACCAATGTGACCTATTTGTTCACAATTGAAGCACAACAAACTTTTTTCAAAAATATCTTTCTATCTTTCTAAGTTTGGATAATATCTTACAATGTGTCCTAGTTCATAATAACTGTATCACTCAATATCTATTGAAGGAAACTCAACTTGTCTTGCCTTAAATGGACAACATTTTGTAAAGTGTCTAACATAAATATATTTGAGGCACTCAACCTTGATTACACATTTTTACTACTGACCCCCATCATAGTTCCAATAAAATTCATTCTTAGTAGGTATTCTACATTCTCTATTTCTATTCCTAAATAGATTACAAGTATATCAATAACCATTAAAATTTGCATACTTCATGGTGTATGAAATTAGATATGCATAATGCACAATGAATTAATCCTAGATCTGATAAGATAGAGCACACCTATACTTCCAATTGGGTATACATTTATTAAGCAGGAGTATGACTAATATGGGTATCTACAAGACTTGATTAGGGGATCACTTGTATCAATTGTCACAACACATAATGCTAGGAAGGGTTCCAAATCTTGGAGATGAAAATAATCATATAAAAACCCTAAAAGAGTCTTATTATTTGATGTTCACTTATGTAATAAATAAAAAATTAAACTATTCTAATAACAAAAAATGTAAACTAATCTAGTGCACACCAAAGCTTGTAGTAAAAAGTGAGGGGTTATATGTAAAGCAATCAAATATGTATAGGGAACTTTAAATAAAGTAAGTATGAGTAAGACCTAGTACATACACTATGAAGAGTAATATTATTTGAGCCAACACTTATGCTACTTATATCTACTAAAAGAGAGGAGAAAAAGGTAGAATATACTTACCTAAATGTGGACCCATCATGATTCAATATCTCCCTTAGCCAATGGGGATTTTTAAGAGGTTTTTATGGTTTGTAAGGATCAATTTCTTAGGATAAAACAACCAAGACCTATCCACAAGACTAAATTCTCCAAATAAGAAACCTAAGCTAAGAATCCTTAAGTAGAATGGTGGAAGAATAGATTATGAAGAAGCACGAGTGAATAATAACACTTTATTGCATATTCTAATAATGACCAAAATGACCTTGTATGATTATCTCACCTAAAAATAATTTGAACATGTTGGTTATTCTAGGTCAGCCAAGTCAACCTAGTACATCATCAGGCTAATGCCTAAAATTTATGTTTGGTCAGCCATAATACAAACAAGTTAAAAGAGCTCAAGTGACCCCAGAATACACTAGGTTGACCAAGTCAACCTAGTGTACTAAATAAGTGAAAATGGTGTAAAGCAAGGAGAAGAAGGATAAAAATAGGAAAAGACTAGAAGAATTTGGAAGGGAGGAGGAATAGCTTAGGGAAATGTTTTAGGAGATAAATGGATTGGGAATAATGTGGCAATAAGGGACAATAATTCTACAAGCCACCAAAGGTCTACCCATCCCTTTCCTGGTGCACACCTTAAGGCATGCACTCAGAGAGATTGAGTCATGATGGGTTATTTCAGGATGTAAAACAATAGTATTTGATAAAATTTAAAAATATTATGTGTATACATATGCCCCACTTGAAGCTCATCACATGTCACTAAGTTGTAATATGGGATGGTGATTTGAGAAGAACATAAGGACACATACAACACTAATGCTAAAAAAATTGTAGTATTTTTTTAAAAAGCATACAATAATTAAAATTAAATGATAAAAAGGGAAAGTAATCTAAAAAAGTAAATAAAATGCGTACCTTGACTTACCTTTTATCATGGGATGGTTTTCAACTATGTTTTAGTTTTGATTGTGTGGGGTGCAGAGACTGCTTTCAACAAACCTAGAAAATTAAAACTAAGGAGTAAAAATAAACAAATGCAATAAAATCTAAGATAACTGGTGTTATGTGGATGGGACATACCTAGGAATTTGGCAACCTAGGTGGTAAGTGCTATGTTAGACCAAATGACCAAGTCAAACAAGAGTAAATTAGGTAACTAAAAATCCAAGGCTTCTAAAGATCAAAAAACTCAAACAAGTAAACCTCAAATAAAAAAATCAAACTCACTAATTCAAACCAAGGATACATTTTGAAAAAGGAATGATAAACAAGGCAAATCAATATTAAAAAAATAAATAAATTGATAAAACAACATTAATGAGTGAGCAGTAACAATCCATATCTCAATCATCAATGGAAAAAAGTGTATAAAAGGGAAAACAACATTGACAAGTGTGCAGTAACAAACCACATCTCACTCAACAATGGAAAAATGGGTATGAACTCAGGTGTCTATAATAATAGAACAACAAAATCATGATAAATGGAAAAATCATGGTAAAGTAAGTCTAGTAAATGTAAAGTGATATAAATAAAATGATCCAAATTTACTCTAACATGTTGTTTTGCTTCTAAGGATAGATAAAATGAAAACAAAGTAGTGCTAGTATGTTTTTAAGAAATGAAGAATAAGGAATTTAAAGAAGCGGGAAAATAAATTTGGAATCATAATTTGGCTATCAAGGGGGGGGCATGAAATGGGTGGAGGGGAGAATGAAGGAAAAACCAAGGTAGATAAAATCTTTATCAAATTCAAGACACTCAAATTTCATTTGTCAAAAAAAGAGTATTATCAAACTTAGGGACTTTAAAGAAATTATCTTAGCTACACAAGTCTTGGGTCAACAAATGGAGTATATAGATTATCTCATGAAGGCTATATGTATGAAAATAAAAATGGACCTACCTCCCCACGATGTGTTCCCCATTATTTAGGACCCCTTAAAGAGTCATCAGTATACTACAAAGATTGGGTACTTGCATGATAAATTAGGTAACACCATAGATTTTTTTGAAATCCCTTATCCTAATCTACTAGCCTACCACACCCCAAAGGACTTCAGCTCTATGTGAAGTTGACTGTGGAGTTTGAACTTTGATTAGAGATAAGAGATGTTCTTGTAATCACATCTTTTGGGGTGAATTTGAATTCTAAGATTTGTATGTTACCTTTTAGATATCATTGAATTTTATTTTTAATGATTTGGCTTTTAACTTTCTTGATGGTTTTTTCTAGATTCCTCCTCTATACAGAATTAGAAAACCAAACATGGGTGAAAAAGATGACTTTAATTTGAAAACTTGGGATAAGGTTTCTAAGAGAGAGAATTTTAAAGAGCATAGGGTCTAAGGGTCTCGTAAATCTAGGTGAAATAAAAGTGTTATCTTGAATTTGACCTTGTTTTATCCAATGAGGAGATGAAAGAAAATGGGAAATCAAGAGGAATGACACATGGACAAATTTGAATTTATTTAAATTGAAAAAAATGTGACAATAGGCAAAGAAGGATATAATGACAAAAAAGGTGTGATTCCTTATCACAAAAATGAGAGAAGTAGAGGAAAACATACTAACATTGATTATTTTTGAATTCCATCAAGCAAAATAAGCAAAAGCTAAAGTTTAAGAATAAATATCAACATGAAAATAATAGTAATTTTATGAGGAGGGTTGGGTCCTATTTTTAGTCTTACAAAGCAAATAATAAAAATAAAGACCCATAAGGGTACCAAGAAGAAAGAGAAAAGAAAAAGTGAGGTAACCTTTGTACAAAGCTTCTCACAAATAAAATCCCAAAGGATGCCAAAACAACATTGACAAGTAGAAAAAAGGGGGGGAAATTAGATAAAATATGGTGGTTTTGTGAGGGATGTCAGGTCCTATCCATGGTCTTATGAATTAAATCATAAAAAAACAACCCAAGGGGTGCTAAATAAAAATTTAAAAATAGAGAGGGAATGAAAAATAAGATAAAATACGAAATATAAGGAAGAATATGGTACATAAAGAAACTGAAAGACCAAAAAGGGAAGACTAAAGGTTTGTGAACAAGAGGGAAATATTATAGAAGGAGAGACCCGTGCTTAATTAACCTATAAAAATTATTACATAGATATAAATATAAAGCATAATAATAGGGAAATGATTAGGCAAAGTATTTTTTCAAGAATTAAGCATTGGTGGGCTCTTTGGAAACATGGCCTTCATTAGTTTAAAGGTGGTAGGTAGTTGGACCAATAATATCTTTAACTAAGTATGGGCCCCACCATTTTTGGTAATACTTACCCTCTTTATCACGATTTTAGTCTAATTTAAGGACAATATCACCAATGTTAAATGTGCATATTTTGACACATTTGTTATGTTGTTAAGCAATGTGAGCCTTATATTAGCGATTATGTTGTAAGATAGAGAGGTGAGGTTCATCAAGTAGATCAAGATAATGAAGGTGAGCCTCACACAATTATTCATTAGGAATGATGCTATGAAGAGATATGTGAAGAGAAGGAATCTCAACTTCAAGAGGAAGAACTGACTCAAAACTATAGACTAGAGAAAATGGAGTTGCCCCAATGGTAGTATGAATGCTAGTTTAATAGGCCCAAAGTGTAGGATAAAGATAAATATGCCAATCTATATGGGTTTTAGGAATTGTCTTTTGAAGGATTTTATTGAGAATCTTGTTAGTGGCCCCAGCTTAACCATTGCATTATGGATGATAACGAGTGGAAAATTTGTGATTAATCTTAAATTTCGTGAAAATTTGTTTAACATGTTTATTTTAAAAATTACCACCATTGTTAGAAATTATGGTATGAGGAACACCAAAATGATAAATAATTTTTTTCATAATGAATTTAGATATGGTAAGAATAGTAACATTAATAAGGGGCATGGATTCTACCCACTTGGTAAAGTATTCAATAGCAATGATAATAAAGATGTGTCCATCTTGTGAATGATGAATTTTACCAATGAGATCAAATCCCCATGTGGAAAATGGCCAAGGAAATTTAATGGTTTTAAGTTTAGATGGTGGTGAATGAATGAGATCATTATGAAGCTAGCAAGGATTACAATTTTTAGCATATTCAATAGTATATTTTTATAGAGTAGACCAATAGTAACCCATACATATGCATTTCTAAGCTATAGCATGTCTGATACAACAACCATAGAAAATTCCCCCATGTGCTTGTTCAATTAGAGGAGGGGCCTCATCTTTCATGACATAATGGAGAAAGGTACCTTCATCATTACAATAGTAAAAGATGTTATGTCTGAATATGGACTTGAAATCTTATCTAGGGAGATGTGTCTTTTCATGAAAATTCAAGTCAAGAGGATAAGATTGATGTTTTAATAATTGGATGATATTTTGATACCATGAACATTGTCAAATCATGATAGCTTTAATGTGGAAAATAATTAAATCAACAGGGTGAGTAGATGATAGGGATTTGATTATTTATATGATAAAAGAAGTATGAAAAATAACTTGATGTGGATGAAAAAGAGAAGTTGAAGAGGCAAGAGAATCAGTAATGGAATTTTGATCTCTAGGAATAGGCTCAATTGTAAGAGAGATAAAATCCTTGTCAAGATTGATTTTAATTTAATAATAGGTGATAAGGTTTTCACTTTTAAATTGATAGGCACCACTAACTTGATGTAAAATGAGTTGAGAGTCACCCAAAACATGAAGGTATTGTATGTCTAAATCAAGAGAAGCTCTCATACCTAAGATAAGAGTTTCATACTCAGCCATGTTGTTGGTGACATCAAATATAAAACGTAAAGCTAAAGGAATGATCTTACCAAGAGGACTAGTGAGAATGTAACCTACCATAACTACTTGAAGGCATTTATCACCATTGAAGTAGAGGGTCCAAGTATCCTCATGCAAGTCAACATTAATTTTAGGAAGCTCCTCGATAACTACCTTAGATTTAGTAGTATCAGAGGGAGGGGAAGATTCATCAAGATCAATGGTAAAGATATGAAAATAATATTTAAAATAAATTGCATAATTATTACCTTCAATATAATATTATCATTTAGAAGGTCATCTTGAAGGGAAGAAGTGGGTGGAATAGAAGTTATGGCAAGTTGGTCAGCTATGACTTGCCCTTTGATAACTTTTTATGTGACAATCCAAAGATCAAATTCCATTAGTAAAACCATCCACTTTCCAATTCTATCTCTTGGAAGAAATGATTTGGAGAAGAAATGATGAAGGGGGTTGGAATGAATGATGACATAAGTGGTTTGGTAAAGCATGTAGTGATGGAGTTTTTTAGTGGTAAAATAGATAGTGAGGCAATCATGCCCAATTTTAATATAACATGTTTCATAATCGATGAGGCTTCAACTAATATAGTAGATGACATGCTCCTTACCTATATCATGTTATTGGGAAAGCATTACCCTAATTGAAATATGTGTGGAAGAAGTATAAAGAAATAAAGTTTTATCATTAGGAGGATGAAGTGCAGGTCGCAATGACTCTTTCATATTGTCAAATGCTTTTTGACATGGATTTGTCCATTCCAAGGCTACACCTTTCTTAAGAAGGGGATTAAGAAGTGAATTTGATGAGCCATCTTGGGAATGAATCATCTAATTTCCCTAAGTTTTCCTAAGTAGGTATGAATATCAATAATAGAATAATGAATGGACATGCTAATAATATCATTAATCTTGGCTTGATCAATATTAATGCCATGGAGAGGGATTAAGAATCCTAAAAATTTGCCAAATGTAACTCCAAAAACACATTTGAAAGGATTAAGTTGTATTTTATATTTAATGAGATGGTTAAAGATGATGGAAATATTAGAAAGGTGGTTTTTACAATGCTTGGATTTGGTGATAATATCATCCATGTATGTTTTAACAATTTTATGGATGATGTCATGAAAGATATGAATCATTACATGTTAGTAATTGACCCTAGAATTTTTGAGACCAATGGGAATTTTTAAATAACAATAGGTACCCCATTTCATGGTGAAAGTAGTCTTATGTTGGTCCTCAGGAGCTATATGAATTTGATTATATCCTAAAAATCCATCCATAAGAGATAACATTTCATATCCAGCCATGGAATCAACAATAACATCTATTAAAGGCAAAGGAAATTTTTATTTAAGACAAGCAAGATTAATATCATAAAAATCAATGCAAATACGAATGACCATAGTGACCTTTTTCTAAATAGGAACAATATTGGAAACCCATTCAGAATAATCCATAGGTTTAATAAATTTAGAATTGAGTAGTTGGATGATTTCCTTATGGCATAAATTGGTAAATTTTGGAGTAAATTTGTGTTGCTTCTAATGCACAGGTTTGGAATAAAGATAGGTAATGATGTTATAGACCACTATAATAGGTTCAATACTAGGCATGTCTTGGTAAGACCATGCAAATGCCTCTTGATAGTTTTCTAAAAATAAGATAAAATTATCATGTTTAGAAGGTGAAAGTTATTCAGATACTATGATTGGTCGAGGGCATGAGCGAGTAACATATTTAATATGATTTTTTTCTTTAATTAACATGGCATTACCATCTTGAAAGTGGTATGGTGCATTGGGTAAGGAAGAAATTGGACTACTTTTAGGATTAATGATAGTGATAAAGTTGTTGAAGTGAGGAGTTTTAGTTTTAAAATGTCCAAGGTTATGATCTTGTCAAGGGAGTTTAGGTTCTCAGGAAAAAATTAATTCAAGAATAGCTTCATTAGTAGGAAAAGTAGGAAGAGGACCATAATACTCAACATTTACTTTTAGATCTAGAATTACGTTACCATGATGATCATATTCAGAATGTATTTGATGAACATTGGTTGCCTTGGCATCAAGTGTGATTGTAGGAGTAGAAGAAGTAGATGGAGTAGATTTTTTGGGAGGATCCAAAGGAGTTAGAGAAGGTGAAGGTGTTTTTGGAGGTTTGGAAAGTGTAATTTATTCTACCACCCAAGGGGAATTGATAAGAGGAGGATTAATATGAAGCACATAACCCTTAGGTTCTAAGTGTTTATATACAAAAATGGTGTGCACATCCTAATTAAAATCATGAATTTAGGCTAAGGTCTTTTGATAATGTAAGACATCCAAGTATCTAATTGAGCTTGGACCATGATATAGTTGTCATCATATGTAAGAGATATTTTACATGCTTGGGATTCAGGAGGATCTTCAAAAGGTGAAACCCCAAGATTATTGAATGTTTTAGGAGACATGGCGATAAGATCTTGAAATAATTTAGCCACTCCTAAATCATTGAGAGTAAAATAATATTTAGGTAAAGATGCCTCTTGAGCATTGCATGGAGGGGGAAAATCAATAATATCATCTATGAGAGGAATGGTATGATCCTTAGGTAAAAGAGAAGGAGGAATCCATTCTAAAATATATGGAGGTAATTTAGCGGTGTTGTAAGTATGTTGTAATTCAGTGGGTTCATCATCATCAAAATATGTAATAGTAACATGTAAATTAGGATTCATATTGATGAACTCGGGTAAAGGAGCATTATTAATTTTAGGGATCATAGGAATACAATATTGTTAATTAGGATTAGGTAATTGGATACTCCATGGGTTAAGACCAGCTTCATGCTTATAGCATTTTTTGTTATGGAGAAAAATAATGTATTAATAGCTATAAAAAGCAATGGCCCTCATTCAATGATTCCATGGATGACCAAGGAGTATATTATAAGATAAAAGAAGGTCAAGAACCATGAGTTTGGTCTGAACAGTCTTAGAACCAATGGTTAAGGGAAGCCATATAAAACCAAGTGGATTTTGATTAGTCTTGTCAAAACCATGACAAGTAAGATGGGTTTGTTTAATATGACTTTTATTATAGCCAAGTTATTAAAGAAGCCATAAAGAGCTTACATTAATAAAAGAACCTTCATCAACTAGAAATTTTTGATTGAGGGTGGTATTAATGGATATTTTAATGAAGAGAGGTGGATCATTAGAAAAAAAGAGGGTTTCATCATTAATCATGTCTTCTTCAATGAATTCAATGGAATTATTTGAATAAGGACACATAGATTTGATGGTATTAATGTTAGTTAGTTTAGAATCAATAGAAGATGGTTCTTCCTCTAAGGAAGATGAATCTTCAATCTCTTGGAGTTGTTGCGTAAGGAATTTATGATGATAAGGGGAAGTGAAAACCAATACAATAGGAGAAATATTATATGGCATAGAGTTAATTTCTTCAATAAAGTTCCAATGAGATTTAGAAAAAGAGACACAGGGTTTAGAAGGCATATTAGACTTTGGAAGAATAGATGTGGTTGGAGGATTAGAAAGAGGAAGTTGTTCCTTGGGTACTTTTGATTCAATATTGATGGTGGTGGTATCTTTAAGAAATTATTCCTCCAAAGAAGGTTTATTAGGCTTGGTAATATAATCTTTGTGGGTAGGTTTTTGATGATAGTTAACTTTAGTTGTATTGATTAGTGTCAATTAGACAAACATCCTTGGAAGTTGGTTGGTTACGGAAGGAATATTTTTGGTTATTAGATGTAGAAGCCTTAGAATATTTTCATTTTTTAGAAGCATTAGTGTACTCTTGATGATGATGTTTGATCATGGTTTCATGGTTGAATTAATCACCAAGCATGTAAGAAATGACACATTTATAAATCCCTCTAAAAGATTTGTGCAAATGTCCAATGTTGGTATGAAACCAACAAACGAAATTGGGATCATACCACTTAGGAGGAACATTATGATATATGAAAGGTTAAGAGGGATATAAAAATTGTCTCATTTGATGTAATAAAAGAGGTATGTGAGATGGTAAAGGAATATCATTTTTGGTAACTCTTGATTTGGCTTGAGAAGTGTTTTTATCTTGGTTAAGAACTTCATTAAAATTCTGAGGAGTAAAGGTTCAATCTTTATATTGAAGAGTTGGAGTTAAAGTGGTGGTAACATGTTTGAATACATTATCATTAGACATATTATGATTAGCTTTATGAGCTAGGGATTTCCATTTTTTAATAAAGTCATGAGCCGATTCATTAAGAGTTTTCTTAGAATTTATGAAATAGCTAAGATAATTTTTAGGAAGATCATTGTTTGAAATTATTTAAATAAAGGATTGACCAAATATTTAAGTTGCCAAATATAATGTTGAGGTAATTAATTATACCACTATAATACATCACTAGAAAAAGTTTTAACTAAGATTTTAGTAGTGGAAAAGTTATTAGTTTGGATCCATTCTTTGTAGAGATTACCAAAGGCTTTAAGAAATGAGGCAGGGTCTTTAGTCCCATCATATTTGATAGTTGGTGGTATGTTACCAATGTCAATAGCTACAATGAAGGGAGCTAAAGGCTCATTTTGAATGGTTTGAAGCATCTTGTTATTCATTATGGGTTGAGGAATAACATTGAAGCATCTTTTTCTAAGAGGTGGAGGAATGTAGTTAGGATTAGCTTGAGGATGCATGATTGGAGGTTGATTAGTTAAACTAATTAAGTGTTGTTGAAGTTGCATCATCTGATTGGTATTAGAGTTTTTCATAATGTTCATTTGTTAAACTACTTGATCTAATAGTTGGGTTGTATTAGGTGGTGGATTGGCGCTAGAAGGAGCACTCCCTGAATTGGTGTTGGGGGAGGATTATTAGAAGAATTATTCTTAGTGTGATTGTTAAGTAAACTTGTGTCGATCAATCCTACATTGGTTTGAAGATTTTGAGAAGTTTCTTGACAAGTATAAAAAGGATTAGATCCATAAACTTCATTTTGAGGTGTTAATTGAGCCATGTGATAATTTGAAGATGAAGGAGGAGAAGAGGTGCCCAAAGAGTGATGGTTCTCTTAGGAAGAAAATAAATGGAGAAATGAACATTCCATATAGGATCTAAATGGATTAAGACTATCTAAAAATAGTTTGATAGGAGACCTCATTCTAATTAAAAGGAAATGAACAAAATGTAAAATGAAAGAGATGGAGAATTAGGTTGATAAATAGGGATAGTAGGAAATAGAACTAGGTCGACCTAGTGTAAAAATAGGACCTACAAACTATACTAGGTTGACCAAGTTGACCTAGTGCAGTGAATAGGGGCAGAAAATAGGGTTTGATATAGCACTAAGTTTACTAGATTGACCTAGTAAAATAGATAGGGAAAAATAAAGGATTGATAGTAAGATAAATAATAAAACAACATATTTTACAACTAATCTAAGAAAGTGAATGTTAAAAGTAAAAAAATATCAATTATATTGATGTTAATAAATCCAATTGAATCACACAAAGCCAAAATCTAGCACCAATATTGGCTTGTGTAAGTTCTGTACACATAATTGAATAAAGAGCAAGCAAACAACTTGGAAAGTAAAGATAGCTAATTGGTCAACCTAGAATGTTAGATTAAATAATAATGATTTTAAATGATATAAATTTGGCTATAAATAAAGTAATAAATAGTAATCTATGGATGGTTTTAGGTTAGTTTAGGATGATAGGGACTATAGTGGAAAAAATACCGGCTTGGTATTGGGGCCTAGCCCCTCACTTAACACATCATAGTGATAAGAGTGTCATGTGCTTAGCTAAAATATACCATTAACCACACTTTATACTTGACTAGAGTATTAATTTGACTTCCCACTTGGTGATAAAATCCAAGTAGGTTGGCTTGATTAGTCAAATGTTAAAATGTTTTTTGATGTTAAGTGATTTGGTCATGTGCACATAAAATATAAATATTACAACTAAGTGGTTAATTAAAAACCTCCTAATTAGACTATGTGAACTATTCTAATCATGTAAATAGCTAAAATTAAAGATGTTATTAACATATAAGGTGAATTCCAACTTTGAAACAAGGTATAGTGAAAACATTATATGCACAACAAATAGAATGAGGTCAAGAGTGTTGAGCTAGTAATATTGAAAATAGGGCCTGGAAAACCTAATAGGTCAACCTAATTGTTTTAGACAATAAATAAGACACATAACTAGTTGGTTGTGTAGAGATAATTTTGAAGGGTAAAAACTTGAAAGGAAAGTATAGAAATAAAGAGATATGGAAGAATATAAACTCACCTTGATGGTTCAGAGATAAAATTTGTTGATCTAGAACCTACAAATTGGGTCAAGCTAGTCGATCAAGCAATACTAAAATCTACTAAAAAGTGCTAAAAATGCACTAAGTTGACCTGGTCAATCTAGTTGGTTAAACTAGAAGTCTGGAAATGTACGAGGTCAAATTGGTCAACCTAATAGGATGATCTAAAAATCTAGAAACTGGAATCTGTGCTAGGATGTATTGATCAAATAGGCTATATAAAAACTATTGCAAAGTGACTACAAATACACTAGGTCAACTAAGTTGACCTAATAGGCTAAACTAGTATTCTAAAAAGTACTAAAAACTTGTACTAGGTCAAACCGGTTGATCTAGTTGCTTATTTCTATGCATAAAGAAAAACGAAAATTGGGTCAACAAAATCAAACCAATATGACAAAATATATGATAGAAATGATGATAAAATAACAAAATGAATGAAATAAAAGTGAACAAATCCAACAAGGATTTGATTCATGTTAGGTTTACTAGAATGTATGCAATCAAAATTACATGATGGATAATGAGTTAATCTTGGCTCAGATAAGATAAAGCACACCTATACTTCCAATTGGTTATACACTTTCTAAGAGGGATCATGACCAATATGGGGATCCACTAGACTCGATTAGGGGATCACTTATATCAATTATCACAACACTTCATGATAGGAAGGGTTCTAAAGCCTACAGTCTAACACTATCACATAACCCTAAAATAGTCCTATGATTTAATGTTCACTTATGTAATAAATAAAAAATTAAACTATTCTAATAATAATAAAATTAAACTAATCTAGTGCACACTAAAGCTTATGGCACAAAGTGAGGGGTTAGATGCAAAGCAATCAAATATGTATAAGGAACTTCAAATAAAGTAAGTATGAATAACACCCTAATATATAGAATATGAAGAGTAATATTATTCGATCCAAATCCTATGCTACTTCTATATACTAAAAGAGAGGAGAACAGAGTTAGAATATACTTACCTAAATGTGAACTTGTCATGATTCAATCTCTCCCTTAGCTAGTGGGGCTTCACAAGAGGTTGGTGTGATTCATAAGGATCAATTTGTTAGGCCAAAGCATTCAAGACCTATCCATAAGACTATATTCTCCAAATAAGAAACCTAAGCTAAGAATCCTTAGGTAGAATGGTGGAAGAATAGATTTTGAATAAGTGTGAGTGAATAATAACTCTTTATTGCGTGTTTTAATAATGACCAAAATGAAATTTTATATATAGGATATCTCACCCAAAAATCATTTGGACATGTCAGTTGTGCTAGGTCGATTAGGTTGACCTAGTAAATTCTCAAGGTAATACCTAAAACTTGAGCTAGGTTGACTAAAAGACAAACAAGTCAAAACCCAAAATACAGTAGGTCAACCATGTTGACCTAGTGTATTGAATAGGTAAAAAGAGTGTAAAGTAAGGATTAAAAGGATAGAAAGAGGAAAGACTAGAGGAGTGTGAAAGAGAGGAGGAATAGCTTAGGGAAAGGTTTTAGGAGTTGAATGGATTGGGAATAATGTGGAAATAAGGGACAACAATCCTATGAAACACTAAAATTCTACCCACCCCTTTCTTGGTGCACCCCTTAAGGCATGTACTCAGATAGATTGAGTCACAATGGGTTCTTGCAAGATGTAAAGCATTAGTATTTGATAAAAGTTAAAAATATTATGTGTATACTAATGTAATTTATCTATTTGATATAATTTGTCTTTATTCTACTAGTATGTTCATCCCTTATCTAATGATTTATCTTTAAAGGTTGATTTACCTTATTCACATTAGTCTTCATATTTTCTTGAGTTGTCTCTGGTTCTTCTTTGTATCGAAGACTAGTCTTATCACTTGCATGATTTTGGTCATTCAGAATGTTTTATAGATAACTTGAGCTCTATTCAAATCTCACAAGTGACATTACTTTAATATATGCCTTCTTTAACTTAGATTTCAAGGACTCATTTTCAATAAAATACCTTACACATTCATCCTCTTTAGATTTTAGACTAGTAGATAGGACTTCCAATTAACAATTGAGATGTTTGACCATATCTTCATGCTCCTTGAAATCTTCATCCCTTCTTGCCTCAAACACACTGAATTGGTCCTCAAATTCCTTGAGCATAGATTTCATCTTCTTATTGATCTTATTCTCAATCTTTATTTCTTCATGAGCATTAGCCAATGTATTCTCATAGTCCACCTCATCTTCATCATCATCTAATTTACTCCAAGTAGACATATTTTGATGTGAGAAATTCCTTCCTTAGCCATGAATATAGCTTTATCTTCATCAGAACCATCATCTTCATGATCATATTCTGAGTCATTATCATCACTCTCATTTGATGAGCTATAATCTTCTTTGGTGTAGATAATCTTCTTGTCCTTGAAGTAATTCTTCTTGTCATGAAACCATATGAATCCCTTCTTTATTTTATTATACTTTAAATATCTCTTTCCATCATCATGAACTTGATCATGCTCTTTATCATAATCCTTCTTATAATTATGAGGGCACTTATTATAAAAATGTCCTATCTCACCACAGTTGAAGCATTTGACGTGTAGCTTACCTTTATACTTGCTTGAACATATTATTAATTTCCTTGAAATCAAATATATTAGTTTCTTACCTTGGAACTTATTCTTTGTCTACATTTTAGTCTTGAAAGTTACTTCCTTCTTTGGAGGTATATAATCATTCTTCCTCATCTCATAAGTAGTAAGGGTGTCATGCATTTGATCCATATTAAACTGAGTAAGATCATGAGTATCTTATATAGTAGATACTTTTAGATCAAACTTGGAGGATAGATTCTTTAATACCTTTTAAACAACAATAGTCTCTTCAAGATTTTATCCAAGATCTCTAATGATGTTCACAACCTCATTAGCTCTCTATAGAAAGGGTTTCATAGTATCTTCTTCATTCATATTGAGACTTTTAAATTGCCTTCTATGAGTCTAAAAATTTGTGAGTTTGACCTATGAATCACATTAAAAAATAGTCTTCAAGTTATCCCATATTTCCTTGATAGATGTGTAATGAATTAATTTGGTGAACTTAGTTTCTATAAGACCACAAGTGATGGCATTCATTACCTTAGATTTGTTCTCAAACAAATTCTTATTTACAACACTAAATGGAGGAATAGTAGGAATAAAATGGTTAACTATCCATAACAGATTTCCATACATCAAACTCTAGGGACATAATGCATGTCCTCATCTTGTCAGTCTAAAAAGCATAATTGGATCTATTGAACATTGATGCTTGCTTAGTAGAGAAACCACCTTGCATATTCTGACTAGCCATTTTACCTTAGATCACCTTTAAGCTACAAGATTTTACCAAAGGACCTTTCTCTAATACCAATTATTAGAGTTACAACCCATTGAGAGGTGGGGGTGAATCAATGGTGGCAAAAAATCCAATACAATTTCTAAACCCTTTTTATTACTTAAGCATTTTAATCACAAACATTCATGAAACAAAGAAATCATTCATAATAGTGAATCAATGAACATAATCAAAATCATATACACAACACAAGGTCTACATGGGAAACCATTTTTGGGAATAAAACCCACTCTCAAGCCTACAAACACTTGGAATATTGTCCTATAAGAAGATCACAAACAAGAAATTGATCATGTCTTTTTTATCAAGAACCTTTAGCCAAGTGTTTTTTATCTACAACCTTGATCAAGTCTTTTAAATCAAAGGTCTTGTAGTGAAACCCTATTTCACAAGGAGAAACTACCCCTAAGGAAGATCAAGTCCTTTAAACCCTCCTTCAGATGAACACTTCCACCTTAGAACTAATGTCTACAACACTTGATGATGGACTTCTAGATTATCTGACCCCTACACAACCTTTCTCTCTTTCTCAAACAAGCCTCTCACATAGGAATATCTCTTCACACAAATTCACACTATAATACATATATAATATCACTATAAACATAACCTATAGGTCATATACATATTCAACTAACTATTCTGCTCATTAACTCTACCAATAGACACACTACCTATCCTTCCCTCACACATAACGCTCTTTCCTTTCTCTCACATCCAAAGTATTAAACCCAACATATTTGGTTCCACTATATATAGATATTTCTATAATAATAATTTTCATCCATACTTCATTCCTTTACCCTTAAGGCATCTCATATGGGTCACACTTGAGCACTATCACCTTTCATAATAGGCCTCAGTCACTTTTAGGTCCTATGGAGACCCTTTCACTTATTGGATACATATCTAAGAAATTTAATAACATAGGACCATTTAAAAATACATATGTCCACTCCTTATGTCCCTTAGGAAATCTATCAATGGTTACAGTCACAAAAATACTCTTTTGTTAATGCCCAATTAGCTTAAACACTTTTTGGTACACATAGTCATTATGAATGAGAACAAGGTCAAATTCAAAACCTTTTTCATACTTCATATGATTGAAAAAACCTTTAAAACTAATTTTAAGCATCCTCATGGAGTCTAAAACACTCTCCAATATCCAATTAATCATGAAACATCAAAATAATAACTACATGAGCCCAAATATCTTTCTTAGGTCACTTGCAAAACGTATTAAAAAAACATAGTCAACTTTGGAGCTCAATAACTTTATTTTTAGATGCTTTCATATTATCAAATCAATATTTAAAAATTTACCTTAGAGTCATCTTCAAGTTTTATTTTTACTACATGAGAAAATTTGACTTCTATCGAAAGCTATAGTCCAAAAACTAGACACTAGTCATTCTTTCATAATTTCAAATATTCAAATATAAATAGTCAAAGTTATCCTTCAGACACTAAGATCAAATCTCATGAACTCTCAGCTCAACATCAATCTCACATCATTTATCTTGATCAATATTTAATACATAGGTGATAACACTTAGATGTTAAACTTATATCATTTTGACCTCATCTCATGCCATCTCAAAATGTTCACTCGATATGCTCTATCAATCTCTGTAGATCAACCTGGTATTCAATAATCAACACTCACCATTCAATCAAATGTATGAATGTCTACTCACCATTGGATCCCTATCCTATAATTTTTCTCAGATGTTAAACATCATTCACCTATCCTCATCTCATTTCCTCTCAACTTTTTGGATCACTCGTGCACTGTCAATCTTTCTTGAGATTTAACACCTTCAAAAATGACTATGGGGACCTTTTTAAAATGCATGAGTAGCCATTTTTACACCTAAATTAATAATTTTGAACTTACTTCCAAGATATTAAATTTGGAATAGATGATCTCCTTTCATAGGAGAATCTAACCATATGACATACTACTAAAATTCTGAAATGTGTAAGATACAATGCCATTAATATGCCTTCTCATAAAATTTTGAAATAGAGCCAACCATGCCCAAATCTTCCTGAGAGGCCAACTTTTATCAACCACAACTTTTGCCACACTTTAATGTATGAATTAAAACTTAGCAAAAATGATCTATGCTCAAAATACAATAAACCCATATCGTTATATTTTATTGACACCTTCACATGTGTAAGATATAATTACTTCAAAATGATTACTCAACTCTTTCTACCATACTATAAAATTAGCAAGGTGTGGGAAAACATAGTCAATCTACCTGGGAGCCTAAATTTTCACATCTATGTCTTATGATGAACTGCATCAAATGATCTAGAAAATAATGAAAATTTACTAGGTCTAAAACTAAATAGACCCATATGATCACCTTATCTCAAATAATCCACATGTGTGAGTTCTAACTTCATTAACATCCTTACTTAGCTCTTTTTGGCACTTTGTAAATTTTGGCTAAGTATGAGAAAACAATGAAATCTATCTTATAAGCTAAATTTTCACCCACATATATTTAATTACTTAGATGTATGACTTTATATTTGGCACATAATAATTAGGAACTATAGCGATCATAACCATATGACTAGTTCCCTTTTACTCCTTCCCACGTGGTAATGGTGACATCATCAAACTACCTACTCATCTTTTCTACCACTTGACCCAAAGTGTCTAGATGAGAAATATGAACAACCAGATGAATTTCACTTTTGTACTTTGGATTTTGAAGCATGGATGATATCTTATATAACCCTTTGCACATTATCAATCTTACATACTCATTTTTGATCCTCTCAAGATATATCAACACTTAAGATCAACCAATCATACATAAAGTAGACTAGAACAAGAACATTACACACTTTATTATACAATAACAAGCACATTGTACACTTTTTCATTATTAATTACACTATCAAGGCACTTTATCCACTCACTAGAGAACCCCCATGACACCACCATGGCATCATAATGACAACTATTCAACAAGGTGGATTCACCTTTTTCATATCATTAGCCAATTTTATAACTACATGAGCCCTCACATCTTGAGGCACTTCCTCATGTATTTTATTTTGAGGTATTTACTACTTAGAAATATGCTCTTCTATCACATCCTTATGGGATTCCTCTTCATGCCCATGAATTTATTGTTCTAGGGCTAAAATTCAATCCCTAGTCTCATTCATGGCTACGATAATCTGATCTAACTTGTTGCTTGCTCAATGATAAATTAGTTAAGACAAAATAGAGGGTTATCATCATTGACATATTAAGGACCCTCACCAAATGATCTCGATCAAACCACTCTCATTTCTATTAAATATAAGGATAAAAAATATTAGTAGACTCATTAAGTCTAAGAGTTCAAGTTACAACTCTAATATTACAATGTAACATACCCACTGTGATTTACTATAATTAAGATTTTTAAAAAAAAATACCATGTATTCAACATTAGAATTCACCATGAGAATCTAATTAGTTATCCTAACAAAAACATACTAAATATGCTAACCAAAAAATAGGCATGTAACAATCCATTTAGTTACTAATCACTAAGAAACAAATAAGAAAAACATAATTGCTTATATTCTATAAAGTAATTATATAATTCTAGCCACAACTAGTATAATATTACAAGGACTACTCTTAATGTACAATGTATACATATATTATATTTTCATTATGAATAATATAATAATAATAAATAAAATTAGGATAAAAGGCTCCATGGAGCATGAGTCTCATGAACTCTAGTATCTATAGTAGTCTCAAGTGTAGTCTCTAATGAGGTACTATTTTGGGGAGGGAGAGCATCATTTAAACACTTTTCCACACTAACCATAGACCATAGATCCTCTACACAATCCCCTAATAAATTAATTTCCTTCCCTTATTTGATGGGTATATACTAATGGTGTAGGAATCTAGAGAGATAATATAGTAACAATGTTATGTATGATTTATAAAACATGATGTGTACCATAAAGAAAATACATTCTAACATGATAACTCACAAGCATGTAAATAAAACATATGAAATGACAATGTTTAACTAAACATTAATTTGGCCAAATTTTTGAACTAGTTAATGATCTCTAAGATTAGTCAAACTCATACACACCACTTGATCAGATTACCTTCATCTAGCATTGGTGATGCTAAGTAAACTAGTGAAGTTTGTCTCACTACTTATTTTGTACCAATTTTATGAGATTTGGTTAATATGAAGTATAACCAATAGATTCAATTGTATTACTTCTTATTATTAGGGAAAAAACATGACAAGTATTTAAATAATCAAATTACATAATTTAAGCTATCAGATGTATGAAATAAATCTCAACTATATTATTTAATACATAAATAATGACATAAACAAGTACATCTTCTACTAGTTGGGTATAATTATGATAGACTGCATGTTTCTAAATTTTAGAATTAACTCAATATAAAACCATTAAATACAAGACATTTATATCATAATTTAATTATATGTATATATTTCTCAAATTACAACTAACCAGTCATAATTTATGTCAATGCACATAATAAACAATATCAAACTTTCATAACACTTTTTACACATTTAGAGAGCAGTATGCGTATATATATTGTATACCACATCACATGATTAACTATACTAATTTATGATCATAGATAATACCATAATTATAAGCATACCTTTCACATTTACAAGTATTTATCATATATGTGTATGTGTAATTATTCCTTTCATACATATTACAACATGTATAAGAATAATGTATATATCACATTTATACAAGACATATAAAATTCACATGTATCTTCTCCTAAAATTTAATTTCCATACTACTATAACTAATAGTGATTTCATTATGCCCAAGTTTAAAAATTCTCAGAGTATAATGTATGCACCGTTATGCTCTTCATTATCTATATTCAATTTGAAACTCATACAGTCCAAATAATCAATCTAAAAGCCAATTATAAAAATTATTTAATAGATACAAATATATAAAAAATCAAACACACGAATCTTATTCATGTTTCTATTTTATATTCTTGAATTTTTAAATCCATTTAATCAATATAAAACTATTCAAATCCATTCTTCTCATTTCCCCTAATCTGGGTTCAAAATAGATCCATTGTTTACTTTGTATTTGACACCCATGCCCATAAACTAACCATCAAAACTTAGAATAAAATAAATAATAATCACTAATTCCTACACATGGTCAATATAAATATTTATTTGGATTTAGCTAATCACAATTAACTTATAAATTCATGCTCATTCCTTAAGGTTCAAACTTGACAACCAAATTGTAAACCAAATTGAAAATATTAAAAGAGTTCTATAAAACATTATCAATTATCCTCTATAGAAGGGTTAAACCAACTACTATGAATATAAACATAATACAATTGTTTATAATGATTTGTGTGTTTGTGTATGTCTTTCCAATACACATAAACATATTAATATCATTAATAATGATTTTATCTATGCGTATGTGTAAGGAAATCCATATTATATAACCCATTTCGACTAATATTCCAATGATAGAAATATATATTTCCTGCATACTAAAATGAGTACATAGTTTCCTCACCCAAAATTATTCAACTTAAATAGAAAACTAGTAGGTTTAAAAGAAGTAATGGTATACATAAAATTTTTCCTTATATCCATATAGATTATCATCCACTCCATCTTTAAAACAACTTAAACAAAGCTAAATTATATATTATGGAGAAATCATAAATATGAAAATGGACCATTATAAATTAAACCTTAGGTTTTCTATAATATATTCTCCACCATTTTCATTTATAAACTCAAGGTTTTAGTATATATCTTCACTATATCAAAACATAAAAAATGTACATAGTTTACCATATATAGGCTTAAGGGTGAAACAAGGAAGACACACACACACACACACACACACACACACACACACACACACACACACACACACACACACACACACACACACACACACACACACACACACACACACACACACACACACACACACACACACACACACACACACACACACACACACACACACACACACACACACACACACACACACACACACACACACACACACACACACACACACGCGCGCGCGCGCGCGCGCACGCGCACGCACACACGCACAAGTACACACACACACACGCACACACGCACACACACACACACGCACACATATATATATATATATATATATATATATATATATATATATATATATATATATATATATATATATATATATATATATATATATATATATATATAACTTTACTATTGCATTCAAGTTTCCACTGCTTTAACCTATTATGGACACACTAACAAAAATACTATCTTACCGTATTTATTACAAATAGTCTTGTTCAATAGACTTAAATAATTTAGAGATAATTATTTAGTTTTGTGGATGGCTAAGCCATCCATAGGGCTAAATCAATATCATATTATTGAAATATATTTTTTAATGCATTATGCAAACCCTAGTAAGATAAATGCATAGATTTTTATTGTATTAAACATAACCAAATAATGTAATTTCATTACCAACCTTGAATAGATTCCTAATTTGTAATTTCTTTATCTAGAATCTCCACTTTTCTTCTTTCTACTCACCTATTATTCTCCACAGTCATGTCGTGCCCTTATTCCTTCTCCTTCTTATCATCATTCCTCTATCAACCTTTCTCATATGTTAATTACATGTAATTATAGCATCAAACTCATAGTTTATTCTAGTTCCCATCATGAAAAATCCAAATTTTATGCAAATCTATTTGCTAATCTTAGCTCATCTATGTTGAGACAAATAGATAAAAGCCCCATTCACTTTAATGTTCCAATATAAACAATATTTTAATCCTTTAGTCACTACATGGTATTTTTACCTAAACCTGGTCGTGTTTCACTTTACAAAGTCCACATACCAAATCATTGTCAATGATTATCGTTAATCCATAAGTATATCAAATAAATAAATCATAACCTCATATATTATTGCCTATTTATTTGACCCCTTTAGTTAAGGTTAGTCTATAGGATAGTCTAGGTAATCATTAAATCATCATTTATCAAGGGTCAACATCAAGTTTGAATTTAAATAGAAAGTGACTAGTTAAAAGCCATTAAAAATATTTTGTCATAGCCAGTTAAAAAATTATTATAACAATGTCAAACATAATGATATTATAATAATATATTCATTGTTATTACCACTCTATATATACTATCCTAAATGTCTTATAGTTATTTTTTATATATCAAGGCATTAATCTGAGATAATGATATTTCCCAAACATAATTATAATAACTATCTAATGTTTTAAAATATTAAAACAAAATTCTGATTAGTCTATAGACAATAGTAAATAAATACTAATCAAGCAAATTTACTTACTTATTAAAGCAATATTACCCACAAACATTTATTCAATAGTAGGACATGATCAAAAGCAACATTATGCACTAATTCAATGTACTAAAACCATAATCTAATCAAACGGAAGTAGATCCTCGTTAGAATTAAACTAAAATAGATAAAAAAATAACACATATAACTAATCATCTAAATGAATGTAAAACCAAAGATTTACTAAATATAACAATTCAAATAATGCATATAAATAGTGTTATGTATTATGGTGTGTATATGGGTTCTAATGATTTCTCTATCATTACCCATCACCTACATCTATGCCATCCTCTATGATGATGCTCTCCCTCCATCATGCTTTGAGGGATGGATATATCCTGCATCCAACTCATGATAAGAAGGTAGTTAGCCCATAACATCATGAAATATATCCATAAAATACTATTGTACAAACTAAAAACATGATTATAATGTAAAAATATATAAATAAAGATAACACAGCAATACAATCATGTAATCAATGCAACATATAACTATCCCATAATAGCATATGGCTGAAAACTTAATTAAATAGTAATTAGTCAATCTAACAACCATAAATCCATGGATAATTAGGTAAATTATCTTAGTGAGAAATTAGGATGTGACATGACCAATGTGTTTATATTTAAAAATAGTCATCTATCTAAGGAATAGGAACTTTAAAAACATGAGACTAATAAATACACATATGAATGCCAATGGAAATCCCTTTCAAATAGAAATAGACCTTACAAAGTTTCAATGGGTCCTAACTCAAGGAAAAAAAGTGGGGTTGTATGGAATATGACAAATGTTGACTCACATGGGGAATACTATCAAGTATTCAAGATCCCCATGATCTTTGGTTAGAAAACCCAAATCAAATATGAATCATATGAAAAGATAATAATTAAACCAAAAACATGAAATAGACTCCCAATTTCTTCATATAACATACTAGCCTTGCTCGTTGCTTGGATCTATATGTGATAAAGTGATTTTATTTTACCCTTGTTTGATGATTTTAATAAGAACTTGGAGTAAACTATATGTTTCATTATGATTTATTTAAAGCATATTGAAATTAATGGATCTCAAACATTGCTCTGCTACTAGCTAAGCATCCATAGTGTTAACAAAGATACCTTTGGTTCTTTCTTTCCTTCCTCATATTCCTGCATGATACATGATACATCAATCTTATTTCATCATGTGATTATTTGATCACCTTTAGACTCTCTTTGTGTTTACTAATCACTCTTTAGGATACACTGGTCCTCTTTTTTTCAAAAATTCAAGTAGAATAAGGAAGGTAAGAACCATTATGAGTTGGTCTATGTAAAAAATTGGTTTACCATAATGACCTTACCAACTATATATGTATCAATGGTTATTACCTTAAACAAGTATTAACATTGGAAGTGTATTTGATATAAATAAATTAGGAAATATTATAATTTTTTATGGAGTAATGAGAATAATTTTTACATACATGATAAAAGTATTTAGTTATAATATAACCATGGTTAATTTATTTATTACATACTTGAATTCTAAAAATATCAAACACAAGGGTGTAGAACCTATAAACAAATCCAATTTGTGTGATCCATTTTATGTCCTTCCCACACTTTTCCTTATTTTGGAACCTTTTTTATGGATTTAACATTCATAAATTTAACCATGGATAAAGAATCTAGTGAATTGGATATTAGCTTGGTGATACCAGGAGAGGTCAATCCAGTTGTCACAAAAAATAAAGATGCCTATTATAGACAACAGGGAATTAAACTAAAGGAAAAACAAATGATAAAAAAATAAAAAGATAATATAGAAAGCATAAAACTACTCTAAGGAAGTAAATGATAGAAAAAAAGGAACCTAACTATGAAAATAGTAAATATAACTTACTTTTACCTCTACCTCAACACTTGTGGTCATTCAAGGACATCTCCAGATGGTTTATCCATGAGTTAACTCTTCAAAAACTTACCATTAACTACATATGTTAATTCATTATCTTAAAGGTCACTTAAATAGAAATTATTTTTACCCAAGTTCTCTGATATCTGGTAATGTTTGGTCTATAAGGGGAAAAATTATCATGTCATCCTTTATTTTCATGGGCTTTGTCCCATAGAAGCACCAGATTAGATATTCTAAATGCTGTAAATTTTGATCTTTTTTCAAACCACATTTTGAACAAGTATTGATTTTTATTGAAATTAATAAAGGATTCATTCCTTGAATCCTCCATTTTTATTATATCCAATAAATGAAACTTTTTTTTATCACTGGGCTCCATGTACTCCTACATAAATTGATATGTTATAAATTTGATCATGATTGGGAATATTAGCTATTGTCCATATACTAGCAGGTAAGGTAAAGCTTTGAGGTCCTATTTGAATCTTAGTTGGTCTTCCCATAGTATATATTTTAGTAAATGATGTAATTATCTAAGTTTTCTTACAATTGACTTTTTAATGACATCAATTAGGTTCTTATTTATTCATTCAACCAATCTATTTCTTTGTGGGTAATAATTGAAATATGACCTAATAGAGATTTGATTACCATGGGCCCATTCAATGAACTCATAAAATTAGAATGCCATCTCATTTAAACAAAATAAGGAAATGGGGGTACCAAAATTAGTTGTGATGCTTTCTTATAGAAAACTAATTACATAATGTGTTATGGAACATTTTTTAGCCACTACTTTAGTCCATATGGTGTAGTAATTTATGGTTGTGAGCATAAATTTATGGCAATATGAGGAATTTGGGTTGATGACACTAATTAAATCCAATACCCACTAATCAAATGGCCTTCCTTTAATGACAAATTATAGTGGCATTATTTTGTGCAATTATCTCTTTGATAAGACTTCACATTCATGTCATGTTATTACATAGGCATGTGTGTCCTTGAATATTTTCAGCGAATAGTAGCCGATTTGAAGAATTTTATGTGCTATGATATTTCCAAATAGATGACCACTACCAATCTTCTAGTGTAGATTATTTATATTATCTTGAGCTTTTTCTTGTCATATGCATCTTAGGTAAATTCCTTCATAATTTATTCTATAGAGGATTAATTTTTTGATCATGTAGTGGGTAGCTTTGAGCTTCAAGGCTCTCTACTATTCTCTACTGAGTTCTGGGGGAAAATTACTTTTGAGTAAATATTAAATGATATCAACATACCAATATCCTTTGAGCATCTAGGTTTAATATACCTCCTTAATGGTGATGCATGGATTAGGATTAGTCATGAGTTGAATGATGCATTATCCACTCATAATTTTGGTAGAATTGATTTCTAGGTCAAACTCTTACAACGTTTCCATCTATTTAACTCTACATTCTCCAAATTATGATAGTGTTATTTATTAGGATGTAATGTCCAAATTTATTTATCACTTTGACTAGAGAAAAAACCTACCTATCTATCATGGAGTACTTGAGCTCCACATCCATTAAATTTTTTCTCATGAATTCAATAGGATGCTCACTTTCATCCTCCTTCTAGGTAAGCACCACAATAATTGTGTGGTTTAAAAGAAAACAAATATAATAAAAATTCCTTATTGAAGTTTGGGCTTAGTAACACTAGAGCCAAAGATATGGCATCCTTGATGCATTAAAAGGGATTTCAGGCCTCCAGTGTCCATTCTACTTTGGCATCTTTCTTAAGAATTGCATTCAGAGGTCTAACTATTTTTTCAAAAACTAAGAAACTTCCTCCCAAAATTTATCTTTCCAAAGAAAGACTTGATCTCTTTCTTATTGTTTGGGAATTTAATATTATAAATCCATTGAATTTGTCTTAGATCAATAGTTATCCCATCCTTGGTGATAATTTTCCCTAAAAACTTGCCTTTATAAAACTAAATATGTTCTTTTTTTGGTTTAGTGCGATACCAAAACTTCTACATCTTTCAAAGATTAATTATAGGTGGTCTATGTGATCAATTTTGTTCTTTTAGAAAATAGTGAGGTTGTCTAGTAAATGATTATGTATTTACCTATCAACCCTTATTATTATTGTCCATGGATCACTTAAAGGTATATCCTACATTAATTAGTCTAAAAATCATCCTCGTATATGCATAAGTACCCCTTTTTTATGGTAAATGTATTCTTCATTTTGTCTTCTAATTTTACCACCACTTGTTTATATCCTAAAAAACCATCCAATAAGACATCATTCTAAAATTAATTACTATCTAGATCACTTTATCTAAGGAAGGTAAAGGGTAGTTTTCATTCTTAGAATCATTATTTAGGTTCCTAAATTCAACACACAATTTGATCTATTCACTTTTTTTAATTAGAACTAAGTTGGTAACCCAATTTGAGTGTCTGATAGGCAACACTATCCTCGCATTCAACAACTTCTCTACTTCCTTTTGAATGAGTGGTTCAAAGATGGTATTGTTTTTTTTTTTCTTTGTTTGAATGGCTTATTGTATGGATTTAGTATATTTGCATTAGTAATGACCCTAGGATTAAAAACTTTGAAGTATTAATAGGTCTATATAATCACACCTTTATACTGGATGAACAAATATTTCACCCATTATCTTTCCTTTAGAGTGAAACTAATACCAATATTGACATATTATGGATCACTCTCATCCCCCCAAATTTCTCTTTATTAAACTTAGATTCATTGACTTTGGGCTACCTAAAATACTTAGCTTAGGGGTTTGTATTGAATTCCCTCATGAAATAAATCATCCCTAAAGGAGGATGATTTTATTTGAGTTGGATAACTCCTCACAATTTTGCGTATCATAGATAAATTATTTCTTTATCATCAATGATTTGAGATTGAAATTATCTTGAATTGATCAAGAATTAGAAAATCTATTGGTTATCATCAGACACCTAGAAATGTTTTATATTATTAGGATTCAATGGATAAGGCATGAGTTCAATAGAAAACCTTTATACCTTATACTCATGTAATGGTCCCAAATTAGTAGTTTAAGTAGGCAATGAGTTAGTAGTTTGGTTTTATTCTCTAGGAAAAACTACTATGTTAAATACCTCAAATGAATCAATCAAATCCCAAGCCTGGTGTTTGTATATCTTAAGATATGAAAATTTGCACTGGTATTTATTTTTGACCTAATTTATCACCATATCTATATCTATATATATATATATATATATATATATATATATTAACAATTCCTTGACATTGCTCTTGAGAGTAAATTGTAATCCCAAAATCAGTGCTTCATACTCTACTCTATTTTTTTAGATTAAGGTAAAAATAGGTTTTGCAGGGACCCCGAAACCCTACACAAGGGGAAAGCTAAACCTTAAAGCACAACCAGGTTAACAAAAGAACCTGATTACAAAGTAGAACCAAAACCAAGTTTTACATGAACCTATAACCGACAAATATGACCATAAAAAGTAGCTGTCAAACACTAAACTGAAAGTTAACCAACTAGAATAGCTAGCTGAACAACCTTCTAGTCCAGTAACTAGTAAACCCGACCAGTTTACTACCCCTGAAAAAACCAGTCAGCAAAAGGGAGCTTTAGATGAATCTCTTAAGTTTAGATTTTTTTTTTACATGATCGAAGATTCATTTCAAGAGGAGGGACTGAAGGCTTAGACTTATTTCTCCTAACTACTGTCCATCCATCCTCCACCTTGGCTGCCTCATCAACCCATGCCTCAGAAGACAATGATCTTTGGGTTCTAGAGGGCATAAAATCTTTGTGATAATTAAACACAGTCTAGCTCTTTGAGAGATCCTCCAGAACAGGGGAAGATACCATCACCTCCTCCTCTGGCTCAACAATATCACTAACCATAGCCACCACAGGGGCTTCATTAGAATGATTCACCAATGATTCCTCTTCATCTTCCGGTTCTGATTGCAAACTTTCCTCGTTCTCGGTCTCAGATTCTAAAGTTGCTTCCAGAGGTTGTTTATCAATAGTATGTTTAGAGGAACCCTTAGGCTACCAAGAAGGTGAACTTTTGGGATGAGATTTCCCAGAAACACAACGAGTAGCAATATGTCTCATTTGGTGACATTTCCTACACCGAAAAGGGATCCCCCCATAATCCAAAATTTGTGTCTAGGTACCCCTTGGAGATTCAAGGAAAATTGCCTCAGGAAGGCCCTTAAAAACATCTAGATCTACCAAAAATCATGCACAAGTCGAATGGTTAAGAGTCAGACTATCTTATTCATATAAAGAATCCCCTATAGCATTTCCAATGGTTTTAAAAACTGCCTCTTGCCACAGGTGTAGCGGAAGATAAGGGAGCCGCACCCATATAGGGAGCTTTTTAAAGGATTCTGAGAGAGGATTAAAATCCTTATGCCAAGGTTTGGCCATAAGGGTAAATCTACCCTGCCAAGAAAAATTATTGTGACACAAAATAGATTTTCTATCTTCAAGACTTTTAAATATTACTATAAAAAAGCCCCTGGCATAAAGATGGATCTGACCATCTTTAATTTGCAGCCAGTTCTTTGAAATCCAATCCTATAGATCTACAAGAGAAGGCCAAAAACCATATAAATGAAAAATGGTGGCACAAGAAGAAAATTGTTCTTTCGATTGGCCAATGCTTTCCACTAAATTAGGGTCTGGAGTTACCTTCATAGGTTTTAAAGCACTTACAGGCAAAATGCGGGTTTGCCAAAATGTGGCATGAGGCAATGCATCATGTATATCTGCTTCAAAGGCTGCCACATCTGCAAAGGATCTCCCCCCAAGTCCATACCCTGAACCAAGAGCGTTGGCCAGATGCAAAGCCATTGTATCTCCAGTCCCCACAGAGGAAATAGCTTTTTGATCCCTCCCCTCACTAGTAGGAAAAACCATACTCTACTCTATTTTTACTTCATGGAAATTACAACCTATAAGAAGATAGGTAATTCTTTCCTAATGGGTGAATTAGTTCAATACTGATGCTTGATCCCTGCTTGGATCTTGAACCATCAAAATGAAGAGTCCATAATTGGGAAGGTCCTTGGATTATTAGCCTTTGCACATCATTATTTGTGTTTAAGTTATTAATCATAAGATTGTAATATTTATAAATGACTTATTCATTATTATCATTATATTTTGTGATGGGACACTTCATTATTGGTTCTCGATCATTTCAAATTTGATTTTGAATACCTCTCTAAGGTAGCCAAATGTTGGAAAAGTCTATTTTTACACACTCATTTATCATCTTTGACCAATCTCTACTTAGTATTAGTCCATATCCCTTTAGGATATCTACCAAAAGTATGTCTATATTCATATGCACACATGTATAAAATATAATTTTAATGTGTACATAATTCATCTCTCAAACCATAAGCACCACTATTTTGTCCAACTTTTGGTAAATATAATTCATCTCTCAAACCATAAGCACCATAATTCATTTATCCTCTAGAACTACTAGGAAACATGCATCTCATCCAAGTTGTATTTTTTCACATTGGCATATTCACTTGAGAAGGGAAACTCACGAGTTTCAAAAACCATGGTTGTGCTATAAGAATTGGTATCATGGGGGAAATATCATGGATTGA
>JARHVA010000968.1:297500-307500 GCA_037957365.1 Torreya grandis
TAATGAAGTAATTTATTTCTCTTGCAAATTGAGGAACCAATCATAATCAACATCCTAAAATGTGAATGGCAGAAACCTATATGAAACATATTCATCAATACAATTCATTCATCTTAAATCATATTTGAATGAATTATATGTTCCTTTGTCATTCTTCTTCTTGAATTAGAAAAAGAGGTAGATACTTATCTAGATTACTTGGTAAATCATGCACATCTACTAGGAATACAATGGTAGATACAAATAACCAAGGTTGATCCATAAGATGATTAATGGGCTAGACATTTATCAATAGGGAAGGGGTTCTAACCTAGAGTACTGTGGGGATAACTAGTGATGATCTAGGCCTTATAATGTAGGATAATTAAGATATAAGACTTATTATAAGTCTTAAATGTGTGTTAAGTGGGATTTAGGAGTTTTCCCTCTAAAACAGAGATTTAAAAATTCGAATATTTGAATTGAGTTTAGGAGGGTTAAATACATTTAAGGAGTGAATACATGAATAAAGTGGGATTAAAGAGTCTAATGAAGTCATTTAAATGGTAATTATAATTGATATATGTTAATTCATAAGGTGGAGGTTATGTTTTATAATTGTAACCCTCACCCATACATTGGGTTCACAAGAAAAGAAGTTATTTTGTAACTAACTAGATAACCAACATTGAAGTTGGTAGAATATAAAAGGTTGTACATCAATATGAGAGAGAGGGTATGTGAGAGATGTGGATGAGAGATCCAAAAGGATTAAAATGGGGAAAAATTAAGGAATTATTATGACCTCTCAGAAAAAGGTGGTGGAATCCATAAAGTCCCTTTAATGGGTTATAATGTAATAAGGTGGAATTAATGAATAAAATAAAGTTTTTTGTTGTGTATTCTACTATTTTAAAGGATATATTGAGTGTATATTATGTATCTTAACTTTGTATTTCCTATGTAATATACTCGTCCATGAATATGTTGTTATTTATGTTAAGACTGCAGGTTATGGATCAAGAGACTATAGGTTATAGTCTAGAGAAGCAGTATTGAATTATTTATCTATGTTAATAAGAATAATATTATCATGGTAGTGAGCCTTGTTAGTTTTGATACCAAATAAACCTTTATGTGATTAAACAATGGTTCAAAAAGAAAGGAATCAAATAAAAGGATAGTTCTATTCATAGACCTTATTACATAATATCATAATGAAAGAAAGATGGTATGTTATCAGTCTTAAGGTATAGAATATATTAGTGTTTATACAAACCTTGATATGTGGTGTTTCAAAAAACAATTGTATCACTTGTTATTTTAACCCAAGAATAAGGGGAAAGTAAATACATAGTCCACCAAACCTTGTGACATAGAAAATAACCCTTGTTCTAGAAGATGGTGGAAAGGACACACATTTGGAGTGAGGGATAACCATTATATTAGAAATTTATTTATGTATATAATGTGGAGATAATACATTAAATATAATTTATATGTGAGAGAGACCCCGGGTTAGAGGTTGGCAATACACAAGCCTTATTTATATACTTGCATTATTGTTTCAAGATTGTGAATATTGATATTTGAAATAATCCATATAAGTAGTGAGTTTTTAAATTATATAAATTCTTGGGTAATTTTATTGAGGATTTTTTAAGTTTTTAACAATCCTTCCTTGCTTAAAACATTATTGTTGGTTACCCAATAGGGACGTGGTCTTATAGAAAACCTTGTTTTCTACATAATCTAAAGGAAATTGAGTTAGAAAATGTGAACAGAAGATTGGTATCTAGTTTACAAAGGTTAAAAGAGTTTTATTAGGCTAATATAGAGCCTAAATACCTTTCATAGTGGCAATAAAATCAATGAAATGTTCTCAAGACATTTCTCTGTGCTCGCGAGCCTAGATAGGGGTATAAAAGCCCTAGACTAGGGTTTTGACTATATAAAGATTTCCCACCATCAAAAAAAGAAAAAAATTGGTAGTTTTAATATTTTTGAAATGATGAAGGATATTTAATAGGTTTTGGGTTGGTATGAACTCTATCTGTACGTGTATATGTGACTGTGTCTAACAAAGAGACTTAGAGACCTAATTAAGTTTATCCTTATGAGAGAAGATATATCTAAAGGATATGGGTCATGAAAATTTATGAGGATTTGAAGGAAAATATATGGTGATATAATGTCTTTATATATTCATGAGAGGTTATATATTACTCAAAAAAGGAATAATTATAAAAAAATAGGCTACAAGCCTTAAGAGAACATTGAATCAATATGGTGTGAAATGAGTCTTAGAGTTAGTTTAAGGAATTATAATTGGATGGATAAAGTGTAATTATTTAATATAATACCATTAATGAAATTAAATTTACTAATTTAATCCTATGTCAAGAATTGGTACTTGAGACCTAAAGATTGGTTGCATAATGCAAGCCAGTGAAAGCACAATAACAAGTTTGAGAAGGGAATGAATTGAATGGGGTAGCTAATGAATGTTACTATAATGAGGGAGGTAAATGTCATCAATAATTAATAATAATATTATAATAAATAGGGATTATATAAAGAGTCTAATAATCATAGTGGTCAAGCTACTAAAACTAAATTAGAGCTAGAGGGTTCAAATCAAGCATAATAGGCCAATGAAATATTTACAAGACTATAACTAGATAATTAGTGTTTATATAATTATCACCTTACCTTATAATCATTTGGTATTATATCAAGGTAAGTTTGGTTTTATTTTTATTTTGAGTTCTTTGAAACTTGTCTATTTGAATTGACAAAGCATGATATAAGGAATGCTTGAGATGACACTTGCAGAGTATTGAGGTAGAAGATTATGTTTTAGGTCTTATCTATTGAGATTTTTAAGAGGTATATCATATTTATAAGATAAAAATAAAATCCCCAAATTCCTATTAGAAGGACTAGAAGATAGTCAAGAAAGGACTAGTGAAGGAGAAGTTGAAGAGAGCCTTGGAGCTCTAAGAGAGTAGAGAGAAGATAAAAGAATCCATAAGAGTGTCAAGGAGGTTAATAAAAGTTCCTAGATATAGGACTCAAATAAGATGAAAGTACCAGTAAAGGTCTATAAGGAAAGGTTGATAAACTTTCTAAGAGGAAGGTCTCGATAGGCTTGGAAAGAAAAGAAGAAAAGAGAAGATGGGTATAGAAAGAGAAGTATAAAAATTGAGAAGAGAACTGAGGAAAAGTATAGAGAGGATAGGTCTCATTGTGAATCTCTTGAAAATACCAATAATCCAATGGATTAGATAGACTATGAGAAGGGTTAAGTGGCCACTAGAGTCACTTGTGAAAGAAAAAAGACATAAGATAAGTGTCTTAAAGAATGAAGAAAAGAAAGAGAAGGAAACCCAAAGAGGAATGAGAGATGAGATGTTTCCAAGTGAAAAAAATAAAGAGGTAGAGAAGAGAGTTCTCATTGAAGAGAGTAAGAATGAGAGATAAGTGCCAATAAGGGCACATGAGAGTAAAGACAAGAAGAGAATATGGAGAGTGTCTATGCTAAAGACATTCAAAGAGACCATGTGGTCTCTAATTTTATATGCTAACATTGATTTCAAGTTTGTATATGTAGGTATAAATAAATAATTGCTTAAGTCCAAGTATAAGGCCTCAAAGTTGGTTAAGGATGGTACAAGAACATCACCCATCAAGTGGAAAGAGGATGACAAAAAAAGAGAGTATATTGAAGAAGACCAAGTGAAGGAGATTGAATACATTACACATGTTTAATATAAGTGGAAGAGGAATAATATGATTCATTACCAAGTCTAGCACCTGAAATAAGAGAATAAGCATGCGAAGAAGACATGAAGGTCACCCATGAAGACATGAAGGAAGACATAATCTTTCAAAAGTTGCCTTTGGAGGTAAATGAGTTTTTGAACTTTGATTTTGATTACACATATGAAGAAGAAGAGACTAATATGAATATTGGGAGGAAGAATGACACATTTTATCCCTCATGGAGAGCACAAGGGCATGGATATGTATTGCCTAAGTGGGTAAAACAAATGGATAATGAGAAAGAATAGGTGAATCTCAAACAAGACAAGAACATAGGAGAAATTCAAGAATAAATGTGAAAATAAAGAA
This sequence comes from Torreya grandis, assembly GCA_037957365.1. Taxonomy (NCBI): domain Eukaryota; kingdom Viridiplantae; phylum Streptophyta; class Pinopsida; order Cupressales; family Taxaceae; genus Torreya; species Torreya grandis. The sequence goes on from JARHVA010000968.1 coordinate 301,614, forward strand.
TAAAGGGCAAAGAACCCCAAATTGACAAGATAAGCTATCATAGCATGAGTCATGAAGGAGGTGTAAAGAGAAACAAGTGGCAGCCCAAGAAGGTAAAAGGTAGGAAGTGGGTTGAAAAAATCATGAAAAGGGTATAAAAAGATCATATTGTAGGTATTTACTAAGAGAACATGAAGGTTAAGGAAGATAAGAATCCTATGAAACACTGAAGAGATGTAGAGAAAGAAAACAAAGTCAAAGAAGTGAAGGTATGGCCATGTAATCAAGAAAACGAGTTCATATAATATGAGTATTCTCAATGTTTGTTTTCAAATGTTATATATGATGATATATGTGAATTTAATTCCAATGATGAAGACATCTTGTATTTGGAAACCATTGCCTTGATGAATGAATGTGTATCAAGACAAGATTAAGATGAATAACCTCAAAGAGTGATTAAGAATCATATTACATAGCCAAAATAGGTTGATATTATTCTCATAAATTATAAAGTACAAGGAGAAGACAAAGAAAAAGTTTTCCAAGAGAAGGAAGAGCAAAGTGGACCAAAATTTGATTAATATTTTGAAGAAGTGGATGCTTCCAAGTTGCAAAAATGAATGGAGATGTTGGAATATATATCTATTAAATCTAAGGGGCTGTAATAAGGTGAAGAAAAATAGTAAAAAATTAAGGCTAAACACCAAGAAAACTCAAAAGAGGAGCAACAAAGGAAAACACAATGATTTGTGTACATAAGGCCACAAGTAAGCAAGAAAATGGATTATGAAGAAGAAAACAAGGTGAGTTATTCCATGGGCCAAGATAAATATAACTTTGAATTTTAAAATCATGGATATGGATAGTCTAATATTATTTAAACAATTGTTGTACCATGATGAGGATGAGTGGAACAAGAAGTTGGTCTTGCATATTGAGCAAGATGATAGGATAAGGCATCAAATTATGAAGAAGAGGTATAAAGTGAGATTATAAATAAACAAATTATGGAGGTTGGCATGAATGAGAGGATATTAGGGCCTAAATAAGAAGATTTTAGCATGATAAAGGAGCAAAAATCACTAAATAAGCAAGAATCAAGAGAAAATAATGAGGAAGCAAGATATAAAAAAAAGCATGAGGAAGAATAATGAACAAAAATTGGTTGTATATTAATATGATTAAGGTTAAATACACTTATAAAATATGTAATGTGTAAAAAACAACAATATACAATAATTAAAACACTTCATGGAGGTCGAAGATGCATGGACACAAAGATTAGATAAAGCCACAAGGAAGAAATGCAAGAGTTTGGTAAACCAAAAGGAGCAAGGAAAGAAGAGTATAAATCAATTTAACATTAATAAACCTAAAATAAAAAATTATAAGGTATGAAATAAATTTTTTGGCACAAGTTTACTCCCTCTTGGGGAGTATGATGTAGGAACAACAAGCTAAAAGACTTCATTTTTGGTGTTTTGTCAATAACTAGTTAAGCTAGTAAATTTTGGATGTCAAAGTATTTGAGGGACCTTATAAGGTCCATTTGTTGTCAATATATTCCATTTAGAGTCTTCAAGGTGTGTTAAGGGGTTTTAGGATTTTTTCCTCCAAAATAAGAAATTTGAAAATTCAAATATTTGAATTGAGTCTAGGAGGGTTAAATGCATGTAAGGAGTAAATAGTCAAGTAAATTAGGATTAAGGAGTCTAATGAAGTCATTTAAAGGGTTATTATAAGTCATATATGTTAATTCTTAAGGTGGAGGTCATGTTTTAGGATTGTAACCCTTACCCATACATTGGGTTGACAATAAAAGAAGGTATTTTGTAACTAACTAGATAACCAACATTAAACTTGGTGGAAAAGAAAAGGTTGTGCATCAATCCGAGAGAGAGGAGATGTGAGAGAGGTGGAGGAGATATCCAAAAGGAATAAAATAGGGAGAAATGAAGGAATGATTATGACCTCTCTAAAAAAAGTGGTGGAATCCATAAAGTCCCTTTTATGGGTTGTAATGTAATAAGGTGGACTCAAAAAATAAAATAAAGATTGTTATTATGTATTATGATATTTGAAAGGATATATTTAGTGCCTCTTATGTCTCTTAACTTTCTATTTATTTGGTAAGAACCTCAGGCCATGAATGTGTTGCTATATATGTTAAGATTGCAAGTTTTGGATCAAGAGACTATAGGTTATAGTCTAGAGAAGGCGTATTGAATGATTTCTCTAAGTTAATAAGAAGAAGATTATAATTGTAGTGAGACTTTATATTATTGAGACTAAACAAAAATTTATGTGATTTAAAAAATGGTTCAAAATGGAAGGAATCAAAGAAAAGGATAGTTATGTTTACAGACCTTGTTACATGTTGGTCATAATCAAAGAAAGAATGTATGTTGTTGATCTTAAGGTATAAAATATAAATGTGTTAATATAAATATTTATAGGTAGTGTTTTGTTCAAATTGTTTGTAGCACTTGTTTTTTAAACTCAAGAATAAGTGGAAAGTAAATACATAGTCCACCAAACCCTGTGACATGGAACATAACCTCTATTTTAGTAGATGATGGAAAGGACACACATTTGGAGAGAGGGATGACAATTATATTAGAAATTTCTTGATTTAAATAATGAGGAGAGAAGATCTTAATGACAATTCATATGAGATAGAGATCCCAGGTTAGAGGTTGGCAATACACAAGCCCTATTTTTATACTTGCATTCTTGCTTCATGAATGTGAATATTGACCTTTGAAATAATACATATAGTTAGTGAGTTATTTACTTATAAAATTATTGTGTTAGTTAATTGGGGAGTTAGGAAGTTTTTAACAATATTTCCTTTCTTGAAACATTAATGTGGTTGCCTAACAGGGACACAATCCTATAGAAAACCTTGTTTCCTACATAGTCCAAAGGAAATTAAGTTAAAAAATGTGAATAGAGGATTGGTATCAGATTTAAAAAGTTTGGAGTTTTGTGAAGATAATATAGAGCCTAAAATACTTTCATAGTGGAAATAAATTCATTGAAACATTATCAATTTATTTCTTTATGCTCTCAAACCTGAACAGGCATAAAAGCCCTAGACTAAGGTTTTGACTATATAAGAAGTTACCACCTTAAAAAAAATACAAAACTTTATAGTTTCAATGTTTTCAAATGATAAAGGATATTTTATAGGTTTTGGGTTGGTAGGGACTCTGTCTCTATGTGTACATGTAATTGTGTCTAACAAAGAGACTTAAAGACCTAATTAGGTATGTCTTAGTTAGAGAATAGATATCTAGAGAAGTAGATGGGTCATGAAACTTTATGATGAGTTGAAGGGATATAGATTTTGCTATGATATGTCTTTATATATTCATCAAAGGTTGTAGATTAATCAAATAAGGAAGAATTCTAAAAAAAGGCTATAATCATTAAGAGAACATTGAAACAATATGGTGTGAAATGATTCTTGGAATGGGTTTGAGGACTTGTAATGGGGTGTATAAATTTTAATTAGGTTATGTAATACCATTAATGAAATGAAATTGAATCCTTGAATCCTGTGTCAAGAATTGCCACTCGATACCTAAAGATTAGTTACTTAATACAAGCTAGTGAAAACACAAGAAGTTTGAGAAGGGAATGAATTTAATGGGGTAGAAAATGAATGTGACTGTAATGAGGGAGGTAAATTTCATCAATAATTGATACTATTAGTAAAAGAAATAGTAATTATAAAAAGAGTCTAATAAGCATAGTGATCAAGCTAATGAAACTAGACTGGACCCAGAGGGTAGAAATCAATCATGATATGCTAATGAGATATTTTCAAGACCAGAACTAGATAATGAGTGTTTGGAGATTTATCCCATTACCTTTTCATCACCTTCAAATTATTGAGAAAGGTAAATCTAAAATACTAGTTTTGTCTCTAGACCTGGTTACTCTTTTGGGTGTCTCCAGTGCAACTCAAATGCAGGGGACAACCTTGTCTACTTAAAAGCACATAGAGGTGAGGCCCTCCTTCACACACAAAATTATTTTATATTTATGTGGTTTTATTGCATAGTATAAAGTTAATGAGGTAACTTATAAAATTTTAGGATCTCAATGGAGATAAAATCCACTCTAGGGAATGAGTTATAGGTATGGCTTGAATAACCAGATGGAGGAATAGTAGGATGAGCATGCAAAATTTTTCAACAATGTAAATGGGTGGGTGAAACCTAGAAGAAATTTAAAATCTAGATGCGTTGGATGGATGACACCTATGATAAATTGGCTAGACCTTAATAAAAATCCAAAAGATAGAAATGTAGAGAAGAAAAGAAAGCTTTATGATTTCAAAGCAAATATTTTTAGGCTGGTCACATTATGGAAAAATCTCTTAATACCAATTCTTGTAGCTAGTAACTATTACACACACATGTAAGCACAATAGGCAAATCTAGGGAAGAAATGATATATTAAAATCTAAAGTCTCATCTAAATATGTATTCTTCCTAGAGTATTTATTGCTCACTCTTTTTCAAAATATTATAGCTCAGACTATAAGAATATCTAAGGTAGATATTGATCACCTATAATAATATATCAAGAAAACACTTCTACACACTTAGAGAATTTGAAATAGTCAACCTAATTACATAAAATCAATGATATTTACTAATTACCCTATAACTATTATGCATATTCAATTAGAATACACTAGAAATTACAATATGGAACATTTTTTAGCTTTTTCATACTTCAAATTATTTAATCAAACAACCAAGAAATTAAAACCAGGTAATTACACATAATTAGAATGGAAGAACATTTACACAATTACGTGTCAATAAAAAAGACTTATTCCCATATTACTAGTTTTCCAACCCCTAAATAAAAGAGTATTGCAAGTATAAATAGATTTAGTGATAGGTTGACCCATTCTCTAAATCCATGCAAGATTCTATAATTACATGTTAATGATAAACAAAAGGTCTAATTAATGTAAATTATGTATGTATGTTTAAACTTAGTCAAAATTAAGTCCCTAAAAATTAGACTCACTCTTAAAAATAAATTAAATGTGGGCATGGTTACAAAATTATTTAATTAACTACTATATTTCCTAGTTACACTATCAATTTACATGCAAAATACATATATAAATAACAAAAAAAAACTAGGGATTACTAGTCGATGGAACTTATATGGTTGAACTGATAGTCATTGGAGGGACTGAAGTGGAATTCATGGTTGAAATTGAAGACCCAACCATAGCCTAATCTACTTCCAACTCATGGTAGTTTTTATACCCAATTTTGTGTTATAACCTTGTTGCATCAATGTTCAAAGGGAGGATCTATGAAACCTAGCAACCTACACTAGTAACCATGTATGCTCTACCTTGGTGGCTCTAAATTCCATCAAAATATATCCACATCTATTAAATTATTTTTGGATATTCCCAAATATTTTTAAGTTTATTATAATTTATATCCTTGGATACTTTTCTTAAAATTAGTTGACTATTAATCTAGCAGTTACTCAAAACTAGCCTGTTTAGTAATTTACCTAAATAATCAAGAGTCTGGGAAAGTTTTAACTCATCTAATGTTTGAAGTACTTGTTTTTCATGATCTATAAATTTAGGAATCAAGGATTGAACACTTTATTCCCTCTCACTGACTTATGATGTCCTAATGATAACCATATTTATAGCATTGGCTATTTCTAATGGTGTCATGAAATCAGTATGGATGAAAGCCTTATTGGTTGTATATAATATAAGTAAAATTATATTATTTTCATCTTCTTTCAAATAATTCAATAATTTTATTGTTTAAAATATATGAGGGGAAAATTCATCCCTCATATAACCAATAGTCTCAAAAATATTATAAATCCTTAGAGCAACATT
>JARHVA010000968.1:312500-432500 GCA_037957365.1 Torreya grandis
ACACACACACATGGATTTTGGCTATGTTATAAATTCTGAATGAGATTATGCCATATCTATATGTGTGCGTACACATCTATGTTATGTTTGAAAATATTATTATCATAACAAGTGTGAAATTTAGTGACTTTATATAATTAATTTTGATTAAAATCATTAAAATGAGTTATTATGGGTTTTAAATATAAAGCATATTATGTTTCATACTATCTTTTATTTTATATGTGGAAAATGAAAAAATATATAAGCCTATGTTATAATGTTGTTTCAGGGATGAAATTACATTATAAGTTATATTTGGATAACTAATATTTTAGATATGACCATTACCTAGATGGTATGTTATATTAATGACTATTTTTTATTCTTTTTATCCTTTATTAATAAACTAGATGATTTTGGATTCAGTACATTACATTTTATAGACTAAATGTGTATTTAATGTTTTTGTATTTAACATATTTTTATCAACTGAAGAGGAAATATTTTAAATAAATCTATTTTTTTATATATTATTATATGTTTTTACCAAATCTCACATTTATGACTCTAAATAAATAGGGATGGATTCCACTAGTTTAATTAGTGTCTTCAATGTAAGATGAAGTATAATCTGAATGAGTGGTGTGTATGAAATTGACTGATCATAGAGATCATTAATTATTAAAAGATTTAGCCAAAGTAATGTTTTAATTAGACATTATCATTTCATATGTTGATATAGTTTTCATATTTGTGTGATATCATATTAAAATGTATTTCATTATGGTACACATTATGTATTAGATATCTATAGCATATAGGTTTTAGTGTATCAGTCTAGGTTCCCACACCATCAATATCTACCCACCCATGAAGGGAGGGGCATACCCTTGTTGGGAAATAGTGTGGGGAATATATGGTATATGGTGTTAAACATGAAATATACTAAGAGGGGGTGGGGGGGAGGGGTGAATTAGTATATTATGTATCTTTTACTTAACCTAATTTATTTTCTTTAATCACACATTCAAGATATGCCATAAAAATGAAAGAATAACATGTGCCACACAAGAGAGAGAGAGACACTAGACTTTTACATGGAAACCCAAGGTGGGAAAAACCATGAAGAAAAATCTCAAGTATATAAATAAGCACCAACTCAAATTACAAAGTTTGCAAGCACCAACTTGTAGGAGTACCAATCCCTTTATCGAGCACCAACACAATAACTATCTATGAGCACCACCCTATAGGAGCACTAACCCCTTGTAAATATTTATGAGTACCAACCCATAGAAGCACCAACCCCTCTTGTGTATAAAAAACTACCTCTCAATGTTACTTAATAAATTATAAAACTCTACAATATCTCCTACTTTTCTCTCTTCAAAAACAAATACAAACCATGCACTCTCTTCCATATTTCGAATGGCTTCTCAAGCCTTTATTTATAGCTTTCCATAAGACCTTTGGCATTCACCCTTTTTGACCCTTCAATCCTCATGGAAAATGGTGCCAAACTTGCATGACCCTTTGTATCCTTGTATTCAAAAAGTCACATGGTGACTCTTCATAATCAAATGCATATTTTCCTCTTTTGTCTTTATCTTGGTGACTTTCATATTCTTCAAAGTGTCCATTCATGGAAAAATTCACCATACCCTCTTTTGTCTTCACATGATGACTCTTGGAATTCCTCAAGATGACTCTTCATGAGAAAATGCATCCCATTCCTCTTTTATGTTTACCCTATGACTCTTTGACTTCTCCATGGGCCCTCTTTTGACTTATATGCAACCAAAAATATATTATTTAATATTAAATAAATATTAACACACATTATCCAAGATATGAATATTAAAAACACCATTAAGTGCAATGGGGCTTTTATCACCAATACTAGACATTTGACATCAATGACAATATTTCCAACAATCTCCCCCTTTGTCATTGATGACAACCTCAAACTAAAATTGCCACATCCCAAAACCTTCACATAATACCATCTAAAAAACATGTAGTAACTCCCTCTTATTATAGAAACCTGTACTTGTTACATGTACCTATTTTTACACCTATACCTATACCTATTTCTATTCTTCTCTAAAAAACATATAGTAGCTCCCCCTTACTATAGTAACCTATACCTATTCCTTGTACCTATTCTATACTTGTTTCTTCACTTGTACCTATACTTGTTTATATTCTTCTCCCCCTTTGACATCAATGGCAAAGGGCTTATCCTAGAGCTAACACTGAGCTCCCCCTCAATTGATGTTAATCCTCAATGGCAATAAGTAAGAGAAATTACTCCTAACTTCTCCTATAGATACTAAAATGTGTCTTTTAGTAATTCCTTTATGAAAATATCTACAATATACTCTATAGTATTGATATATTCTATCTTAACCTATTGATTTGTAACCTACTCTCTCAAGAAGTGATATCTGATGGGAATATGTTTTGTTCTTGAATTTATCATTAAATTATTTGAAATATTGATAGCACTTGTGTTGTCAAAAAAATATAAATATGCTCATGATATTTTACCTTAATATCTTCCAAAGTTTTCTTCATTCAAATCACTTGAGTAAAACATAATACCACTAAAATATATTATGCATCAGCTGTATAAAGTGATACTAAATTATACTTTTTGCTTAACCATGATACTAAGCTATTACCAAGAAATAAATCTCCTCCACTTGTACTCTTTCTATCATCCAAGCAACCTATCCAATCTAAATCTGTATAAGCAACCAAAGTGAAATCTCTACCTGTGGGATACCACAATCTTTAATCCAATGTCCCCTTGATATATATGAATATTCTCTTCACCAATTGAACATATAGAAATTTCATAAAATAAATATATTATAAAGGGTGGTGATGTAACAATATGATCATTCATCCACTTAATTTGTAATTTAATAAACACTAGTAAGCAATATAAGTGACTAAATTTTCTAACTCCAAGGAATCCTATGCAAAAGTGTTTCACATAAAAGTTGTACTAATTGGTCAAAACATGAAGGTAAATATGGAAGGCCCAAGTCAAGGTACTTACCAATAAAATATCCACTCCAAGTTTAGTATCTTATCATTGAAACACAATATGTGACATCCATAATATCATATACTCACAACTAGGTGAGATTATGACTTACCAAGGGATAAAAACTACCCCATGTGCAAGTAAAACTAATAAAAAACACTATATTAGTGTTAAAGAGCTTGAAACAGTCATTTTTATTAGCTTAGAAGGTTAAAAAGTGTCAATCTAGGAATAGTTTTCTCATAACCAAGAGAGGGATACAAATCAATGCCTCGATGTTATCTAATATAAAAGACTACCAATCACAGATCTATACAAAGATTGATCTGAAATAGTTGAATCTTAATAATCCTTACTCACCTTATTTCTTGTACTCATTAGTGTGCCAAATAATGCATAATCATCAAAACCAAATTTATTCAACATTTCCTTGGCATATTTACTTTGAGATATGAAAATTCCTTTATCTGACTAAAATATTTTCAATCTTAAGAAAAATGACAATTCTCCAAGCATAGACATCTCAAATTCTTTTTGCATATTATCAAAAAATTATTTTATCATATTTTCAATGTTTCCTCTAAAAATAGTGTCATCAACATATACCAAAATAATCAATTTACACTCACCCTCTATTTTGATGTATAGATTACTGTCAACAGATCCTCTCTTGAAACCTTGATCCTGTAGGTACTTATCAAGTCTTGCATACCAAGCTCTGGGAGCTTGTTTCAATCCATATAGTGCTTTCTTTAATTTTCATAAATGGATACTAATATTTGAGAGAATAAATCCCTCAATTTTATCAATGTAGACCTCTTATTCTAGATTCCCATTTAGGAAGGTAGATTTGGCATCCATCTGAAACTCTTTGAAATTTTTAAACACTACCTATGTAAGAAATATTCTAATAGCCTCTAGACTTTCCACTGGTGCAAAACTTTCTTTAAAATATATTCCCTCAATCTAAGCATATCCTTTACATACTAATCTTTCTTTATTCTTTGTCACTTCTCCATTTTCATTCAACTTATTTCTATAAACCCATTTTTTTCCTATCACATTATGATCTTTCGGTCTAGGCACTAATTCCCAAGTATCATTCTTTTCTATCTAATTTTAAAAAAAAAAAAATTACCCAATTCATACATGAAAAATCATCAATAAACAACATGAAATATTTCTTACCTTGAGTACTTTGAGTTCTCATAGGTCCACAAAAATTAATGTGAACAAGATCTAACATCTGAGTGATCAAGTATTCTTTTGTTTTGAACCACCTTCTGGCCTACTTCCCATACTGATAAGGTTCAAAAAGCATGGTAGATGGCTTTGTAATCTTTGGAAGATTTATAAATGCTTGCTTCTTGTTGATGTTGATTATATTATCAAAATTTATGTGTCCTATTCTCATATGCCATAGCCAAATTTCTTCAATATGACTCAAACAACATCTTTGACCTTTGATGTCTAATAACATATATAAATTATTGCCTATTCTCTGAGCATCGTCAACCAACACATCTAAATATTTTCTCCTAATTTCACAACCTTATACATTAAACTTTAGTGTGTGCTCATAATCACACATTTGATTTACACTCAAAAGATTATGCTTAAGACCTTCTACATAAAAAACATTTTTAGTTTTAGTTCTACCATTATCCAAACTTAGTGTACCTTTTCTAGCAATTCTAGAAGTAGTATTATCTTCAAATTTCACTATGCCACCATTTATCTTCTTCAAGGTTATGAAATTGATTTTGTCTCCTATCATGTGCCTCAAAGATCCACTGTTAATGAACCATGGATTTTCTTTATTTCTTGCATGCAAAGTTGTCTGTACCAACATAGATTTTTCAAGTTGTTTCTTCTACCATGAACCTGTCTGAACTTTATTCTTGATGAATGCCTTGAAACTCTGGTCCTTATTTACTGACTCAAACATGCTTCTATAGTACTAAGATATGTGTCCAAATTTATTGCACTTGTAACATATTATGGCCTCTTCATTAAATCCTGATAGAGGAGCAAAAGAGTTGTGGTTTCTACTTGACTCTACATGAGTTTCCTTCTCTTTATTTCTAAAATTATTAGCCCTTTTATGACATTATATTTTCTTATGACCATATCCATTACAATAAAAATAGTAATCATAAAAATAGGACCTATTTTTGTATCTCTAACCTGATTATGTTTTGTATCTTTGTTACTTCTAGCCTTCTTTGTTTGAGATGTCTTCTATATTCTCAACTTCTTCCCTTTTTATTTCCTCTTTTGTAAGAGCTTCAACATAGCTCTTTAATTTTTCTATGTTAGCCTTGCTTGTGAAAGTAGTGGCCTCCCCTTTCTCTTTTTCAAAGCTGATACCTATCTTATCTGAAATTGATCTATGACTTTATAATATCTTATTCAACATATTAGTTTTATTCTCAAATTTTGAATTATTGGTTGTTCTATCATTATTTTATTTATTTATTTTCTCAAAATATACTTTTAATGAAGCAATTTCAATAACATACCTTTCACATTCTTCACTTACATTTTGCAACTATGCCATTAGATATTTTTCATTCTTCTTAGCTTCTTCAAAGTGTGCTTGTAGATCTTCAATTATTTCCTTAGACTCCTTTTCATTTTTATTGATCTAGAGCTTTAATATTTGATTATTCTTCCTAAGAGATTTTAAATCTTATAAGGCATAAATGAGTTCTCCTTCTAGATTCACTTCATCTTCATTTGGTTCTTAATCTTGATCATCTATGCTTTTTCTCATGAAGGCATCTTCATGTATGACCATGAATAAAATCTCTTCTTATAAATCACTGACTCCATATCTTCAACTAACCTAGGATCTTTAGAATTCAAACTCTTTTTCTTGAATACCTTCTTGAATTTTCCTTTGAAATTCTTCTTATATGTAGACTTTCCCTCTTCATTGTTACCGTTACCCTTATCTAGGCACTTAGCTACAAATTGTCCAATCTTTCCACAATTAAAACATTTAAAAGGTAATTTTCCTTTATATTTACCTATGCCCTTTTTTGGCTTGTGAATGAATAGAGCTCCATTTTCATCTTCATCATCGCTAAAAATGTCACTTGATTCTTGAATCTTAGCCTTATCTTTTTTTGATGTCTTGAAAGTAGCTTCTCTCTTTGAGGGTTTCTCATGTTTGGTCTACATCTCATATGCCATAAGAATACCATATAGCTCATCCATCTTTAGCTTGGCTAAATTATTCATCTCCTTAATTTCCAAAACTTTTGTGTCATATCTCAATAGTAGAGATCTCAGAACTTTTTGTACCACAATTGATTCTTTTAACTTTTCTCCAAGACCTTGAACCTAATTAACTATTTAATCAACCCATAAAATATAACTTGTTATATTTTCTTCCTCTTCCATCTTCAAACTCTCAAACTATCATCTAAAAGTTTGAAGCTTAGCTTGTTGAACCTTTCCATCACCTTTGTAAATATTCTCAAGTTTTACCCAAGTTTTATGAGCAAATTTACGTTGCATAACTTTAACAAATTCTGATTCACATAAACCACATAAAATAACATTTAAAGCTTTCGAATTATTTTCACTTGCCTTTTTTTTTGTCAGAGTAGTTACAAGTGTCTGTGGCTCTTCATATTCCTCCACCACTACTTGTCAAATGTTGAATCCAAGGGCCATAAAATAAGTCTTCATCCTTATGATTTAAAAATCATAATTTGTCCCATCAAACAAAGGTGCCTTATTTATATAAAAACCTTCATGTGATCTAGCCATCATGCTTTCCTGATCTACCTTCAAGCTGTAAAACTTTTTCCAAAAGAAACTGCTATGATACTAATTGTTAAGCATGAAATATACTTAGAGGGGGGGTGAATCAGTATATTATGTATATTTTACTTAATCTTATTTATTTTCTTTAAACCCTTAATCACACATTCAGTATATACCATAAAACTAAAATAATAACATGCACCACATGAGAGAGAGAGAGAGAGAGAGAGAGAGAGAGAGAGAGAGACCCACCAAAAATTAGGAAATATGACCTTTACCTATTCTTTTTAAAATTCCAATGTAGCATCTCATGATTAATCTCTTTTCTTCCTTCTTAAATGCGGAATATGGGTTGGAATTAAACTTTTTTGGAATCATGAATAAGTCATGAAGGAATTTTTATTCATTTATTGGTGGAGTTTGACTCTAAAAAGTGCCTAAATCTTTGCTCAATAACCCATATTCTTGGTTGAATGCCTTTATTGTAGAATTAATCCTTCCCCTTAGAAATAGGACATTAATTACCCATATATTACTCACTTAAAATTTATTATAGGAAATTTATGAGGTCCTTCCATGATCCATGGGCTGTTAGAAGCCTTCAAGTGCATGTTTAACTCCTTCAACAAGCCTACACATTAGAAGGAGAGAAGATCTTTTTGGAAATTTTAGACCTTTTCAAACCTTTATAACTAATACCAACTAATAATTTTATTTTTATCTATTAATTTTTGTCATGTTGAATGTGTATTAGGATTTATAAAGTCTCTTATAAGTCTTATTCCATGATTTAGTGTTTTAGGCTCCTTGGAAAGCTCATTTTCACCATGGCATAGAAGGGAAAAGTGGAGACTATCTTCAAAACTGAAAATTTATTCAATATATGGTCTAAAAATAACATATAATACCTATAAAAATTCCTTTTAAGACATAAAACACTCATAAAACCTTAATTTTTCACCAAAACCATGAATTTCTACTCAAATCCTTATAGCCCTAAAATAACTAAATCTCCTTGCCTATAAGAATATAGAGTTGAATATATAAAAATGGGAGTATTTTTATATATCACATGTCCCATTTCATCTCCAAAAAAAATTTGGTGATCATGTCCTAAGTGTAGATGTACTTTCTAGCTCATTTTTTCTCCCAAATTAGGCCTAATTAGCCCTCATAAGCCTAGAAACTAGAAAACTTGTTTCTGGGAGATCCCACACATGTGAAACTCTATTAAAGTGTTTTATTAAATATTAACACACTATAAAAAATCTCCATGACAATTTTTTGACCCTAAGACCCTATGTAAGTATGTAAACCAAGAAAACACCTTGCTTCCTAAGCTTATTTTGAGCCTATTTGGGACTACCTTAAAAAACATGCCTAATTTGGCCACTTATAGAATCTACCATACATTTTTTTGATATTGGGTAGCTATTAAAAGTCCAAAATGAACTCATCCCATGATTTGGATTTTATCCCTTCTTAGAACACCTAAAAAAATAAAAATAATTAAAAATAGGGATCTTGGAACAATCTGTATAAGTGACATCAGCAAAAAAACACTTGTGGAGAACCTCTTTGGATTCATTAACAACATAAAATATGTTTTAAGATAAAAATATTTCATTACATATTAATTTAAGGTCTTTTTCCCAACATTGGTCACTATCAGGGTTTTAAAATGGTTTAAAACATGTCTATGGTTTTAACAATTGTTCATAAAGATAGGACATCCAACTAACCTCCTTCCACTTATAAAAACTTATTGCGTAACCTCCTCAGCTATCCCAAATGGATTAGTCCCTATGATAATTATGAGATATGGTATAATAATCTAAATTTTCTCCTTGGGTGGCTTTCCTAGTTCTCTTGAGGCTAAAGAGAGGTCAAGTTTGAGTTTTAGCTCTTAGAAGTCATTCCCACTATTGGACCCTAAATTTTGACTACGTAATTTTTTTTCATGGAATTGGATTGGAATGAGAAGAAATAGCATGGTGTAGGAATACCATGGCAAGAAACCATCAAGGTGTAATATGACAAAGGTGTGAAAGATAATAGTGCGAGAAGACCCAATCAAAGATAAGACATAACTATGGATAACCTAAGAGCATAGGACTCAGAATAAAATCAAAAGTATTGGGAAGTAGAGAAAAGTGGGATATGACTGGGGAGTGGTTCTCAAGGATAATTTAGACTTTATTCATCATGAGTTTTATACCAACCCACAAAAATAAGGACAATTGGTAGAAAGGATCTAGCATCGAACAAGAATATAGGAGGTATGAAGTACTAGTTCCTTATGTAAAAAACAAGTAAAAGATTGGCATGACTCTCAGTAAACTAAAATATCATTGGATAATCACCCATTTTTCATTTATTATGTAACTACTTGGTTAGTGAAAAACAAGTATAAATATGTCTATGTGGAATTATGTAAGGTGACTGATGATGGATAACATATAGTGACTCTATAATATAAAACTATGGATATTACAATCAGTTTTAGTGTTGTGTTTTAGATAATTGATAGCTAAACATTAAAAATGGTTTTAAATTGATTAACTTGTGGCTTATAATTCATTATGAGATTTATAGAACATGCATTATATGAGTTTGCGTAAACAACCCTTTAAACTTCATGTCACTTATCTTTGTGTTTTTGGTTGGTTGTGATTATGAGACAAGGTCTATAGAAATGTATTTATTTTTATGTGTAATTTCTAACTAGATATATGAACAAACTCAATTATAAGACTAGTGTGTTACTACACA
This sequence comes from Torreya grandis, assembly GCA_037957365.1. NCBI lineage: Eukaryota > Viridiplantae > Streptophyta > Pinopsida > Cupressales > Taxaceae > Torreya > Torreya grandis. Next base: position 322,087 of record JARHVA010000968.1, read on the forward strand.
ACATAACCCATGGGAACTAGTCTCTTAGTCTTGTGTGAAAGGACATCATTCAAGATTGTTGGGATTACACTTTAGTGCCTAAATAAAAACATGATAAAGAGAATAAACCCAACATTTTGGTTCCATTTATTGGACCTATAGTGCTTGTTTCACATCAATGGAATATGTTTGAATATTTATCCTTTGAAATTATTTAACAATGGATTACTGAGGTTGAGGTAATTTTTTGGTTCATTATCTTAAACCAAGAACTTCCACATGTATATGGGTGTAACAACATCTCTACATCTAATTATATGAAAAATCAATTGCTTAAGTCCCTGTTCATTTGCATTCTTGTCTCTCTACCTAGGCTCAAGGTTGATCATGAAATTTTGGAAGGAGATAAGCTTGGATGATAGAACATCAAAGGGATTTGGCATGACTAGGAACAATGTGGATGCAAGATGTTAATATCTGGTGGAGAGGAGTTTTGAAAGCTACATCTTGGAATATGTTGTAACCATTTTCTCTTGTCCTCAAGAATCTAAGTTATAGTTTATCAAGGAGCCACATGATTAGTATATTAAACATTTCCCATTAGAAGTAAATAAGTTATTTATTTATTATGGACTAAAAACTCTACCTATGGAGGGTTAAATCCATCCTTGCATGAGCCTCATGTTGGAAGGAGAGTATAGAGGTATTAGTAAAGGATTTTTAGATTCATAATGGTAGCAATCTGGTGGACATTATGAAAGTATAAATATGATGAAGCTCGATAGAGGATCATAGGTAGAAATAACATAGTGAGGGAATGAGAGAACTCAGGTAGTGTTGTTAGGATTTGCAGGGAAGTGAAAAGGCACATGGAGGACTCAATCACTTTCAAACCACTACCAATGCCAATTTCATCTTATGAATAAGAAACTATCTAGGCAAAAGAGAGTGAAGAACTACATTTAAACCATCCAATTTCCAAAACCATAGTGCCCACTCATACTTTTGAATCAAATGAATAACTTATACATAACTGGGATATAGATAGTGTAGAATTATAAAATAATCCTATAAGTTTAATTATATCTGATCAAATTTTAACTCTTATTGAATTAACACTTTCTCTTCCTTTTCAAGCTAATTTTATGTCCCAACTTCGTATGTCTGGTGGACGTAAAATTCATAGTGTGTAGAGTATAGGTACAAGTATTATTAATCAACTAGTTATTACACCCTACATCATAGGTGTTATTGTTGTAAGTGTTGGAGGTGGACTAGGAGGAAACATAGGAGGAAGTGGTGGACTTCCCCCTCAAAGAACAAGATCTAGGGATTCTCAATATCCAATAACACAAGAACCTCAACTAAAAATGGTATATTATGAAATGATGCTTCATCTACCTAAATATTAGGGTATGGAGAATGTTAGGGAGCATGTTCATAAGTGTGAACTCATTTATATAGAATGTGGCATAACTTCATATTAGATAAAGGCCACAACATTCACAACCACACTTTTAAAAAGGGCCATAAGTGGTATAAGAAGTTTGACCCTCAACAAGTTGTAATTGAATATGATCATCTCAAGACAAAATTTCTTCAAGAATTTGATATTCCCAAAATGGAAAAACAAAGTATTGTTGTACTAAAATATATAAAACAAGAGCTTACTAAGAGTATATGGGAGTATGATGCATAATTCAAAACACTTTTGTCAAATCTTTCATTAAAAATTTATGTTACTCAACATTTCAAATGGTTTGTGGGAGGTTTTTTTCTTCCCTTTAGATGAATGTTGTCTCAAAGGACCTTTACTATCTAGTGCAAAGATCTAAAAGATGTGTTCTATACTAAAGATGTTGGTATGATTGATAGTGGAATAAATCTTTTTATGAAAGCTCAAATGGATTCAATGGAATCACAATTAGAGAAGCTAACAATAAATAATGCATAAAACACTCATAATGGTCTTTAGTGTATCTATTTTGAGTTTTAAGGTCATAATATAAGCAAAACCATGCAAAAACATCCATGCTATCCTAAACTAGTCATGTGAAATTTTCCATGAAGAGCACATTAGACATTATTGTCCTCTCTTATAATGGGCTACACATTCTAAAGTGTCTGAATACTATAAGATATATGATGCCTACACCCATAACACAAATTATTGATAGATAAGTAGTGATATACATGAGGCACATTTGTAGGGTACATGTAAACCTTTGTTTCCAATAATCAATATAATGGTTGATATCATGGATGAGGCTGAGGACAAGGATGAGGATGTGGTCATTTCCCACCAAGAACTTATTATAAGTGTGGATCTCTAGATCACTATTAGTGAGATTATCCAGTCTATCCAACATGTGATTTTTGTAAAAAGGGCATCGATTGGAATAATGTCTTGACCTATACACGGGCATCACTAAGTAAAGAAATGAAAAGCATGATGTTATGATTCACATTGAGAAACCTCATTGGTAGTCTCTCTATCACCATGAAATCTCAATAGGCTAATATCACTATATGTAGTGGTGGAAAATCTTAGTATACATCTATTCCTCTTATTGATAAGATATAGTGTGAAGATCCTCATGTAAGGAAGTATCTTAATTCCTAACAAAATAAATATATGCTCTAGGAAACTATGATGTTCATAGGGTAACTACAAGGGTAAATTAATTTTCTTAAGGAACAATAAGTAGCATAATGTGTTGATATGAAAAAGGCCACATAACCTCAAAACATGGCACAAGATGATTTTTAAGAGCTTTGCAAGCATATGTTGTATGAATACAATATCCCATAACTAAGTAATTAGATTTAAAATTAGGTATAAATACCAACTTATGCTCAACCTCAATCACTTTAGCCAACTAAATATCATCAATTAAATCATGTTTGATGACAAGATACTCATATTCTTCTTATCCCTCAAGAGGACAAATAAATACTGATGAATGCTACCATCGATAAATGGGTGATTCAAGATATCTTTTTTGACATTAGTGTTGAGGTTAACATCCTCACAAAGGATTAATGACATAAAATTGCTAGCCTAACATTAAAATTATTGTCACACCTATTTTTTATAGATAATAAAACTCAATCTCTACCAATTGGCATCCTTAAGAATGTAATAGTCAATATCCTTGGAGTACCTTTAAAGCTGATTTTGAAGTTATTGAGTTGTCTAAAGTGGATGATTTTATAGCTTTATTGGGGTGATCTTAATTCTATGAAAATAATGTAAAATTAAGATTCAAAAAGTGATATATGATTTTTGAAATTATTAATCAATGCATCATTATTCCATTGGATAAAAAACATGGGCCCCTATATGTAGAACCTATTAATTTGAAAGAATATATTAACCACATCTACAACATTACAACAATATATGGTGAGCATCATGATCATGATATTGATGGCATATTATTATGGATAAACACTTAGTATTTTTATGATACTACAAAGAATGCTTCTAATTATTGGGCCCACGATGACTATGACCTCACTAGAAGAGTGTGTAGTAACATTGGCAGTTGTGAGAACATTTTGCATAAGTATCATAAATGCCACAAACTTATTTGCCTTGTTATCAAAAAAAAATAGAGGACCAGTTGTGGATGCACCATTTAAAATAATTGATTAATCTCCTCAGTTGTGTGGGAAAATGGAAGCATATGACTTCATCCAGCAACTTGAAGATTTCTATAACTCTGATAATGATCATATGCATTCAATGGTTCACCTTTTTTATAGCATAGCCACGATGTGGTGGTGAACTCATAATGAGTGACTTATTCATTGGGATAAATTATGATCAATTTTTCATCACTTTCATCATGACAACTGATTCAAAGGTATAATCAACTATAGTGGTGTACAAACACTAAAACCACACATATAAGCTTGTGAATCCATGTGGAGGGTTGAAGAGTCTTTCTCTCTAGAGTATTTATGGGTACATGATTTTTATAGAACCTTATAAATTTAGGCTAGATCATGGTATGTTCATGAATAATGACATATGGGTACCCATTTTTACATCTATTGAATGAGATAATGAAATCAATTTTATCTTACTCATCTCTAAGAATTGTGCCTCACACTCTAAGCTATGTATGAATCAATTGTTGGTGACCCCAGTCTCATTAAAGATTGTTTATGACATATACATGATGTCCTATAATATTTTTTATTTCTCTTTAATTGTCTATTTGAATAACCCATCCCTATACTAGACCTTGTCCTTGATTGGGAATACCATGAAGAGATTCACCTAGGGAAGCAAAAACTAGTGTTCCATATGGATGAAGGTGAATGGTCAAACCCACCTAACCTATTGGAAAATAATTTGGATATACCTTCAACCTATGATGCCTAGAATATTCATGATATTAGTCTGAATATAGACCAACCATACTCAAAACCTCTTCAAACTATCCAGCACAACCTCAGCATAGAGGAAGAACAAAAAATAACTACTTTGGGTAAATATTGGATTGACATAGAGGTTTCAAAAATATTTGAGTTATTAAAGGAATAACAAGATTTATTTATAGTAAATTATAATGAGATGAAAGGTGTTCATCTGCCACTAAGAAAAATGCATATCAAACTAGTTGATGATGTTAAACTAGCTAGGAAATGACCATATCAGATGAATCTAAATTTATGCACATGCATAAAGGAAGAAATTTATAGTATGTTGTATGCTAGAGTAATAAACATTATTCATGAGTTTGAGTAGGTAAATCCCATATTCATAAGTATAAAAAAATATGGGTGAATTAGGATTTTACTTAATTATCTCATACATAGTGCATCTTGTGTTACTAATCCCTTCTCAATACCATTCATAGAATAAATCCTTAAAGGCATCACTGGATATGAAATTTACACTTTCATAGAAGGATGTTTTGGGTACCATCTGGTCTAGATCAATGAGGAGGATTTAATTAAGACTAAATTTACTATCGAATGGGGATCCTTTGCATATACCATCATGCCTTTTGGGTTGAAAAATGCACCTACTATATTTTCTCGTATATTTGTTGAGGCCTTTAAATATTTCATCCATAAATTTATTAAAGTTTACTTGGATGAATGGATAGTATATGGCTTAGTAAATTACCATTATTATAATCTATAACTCATGCTTGAGCATTACTGAGTGATTCAAATATCACTAAATATAAAGAAGTGTCTTTTTTCTACACTATTTAGTGTTCTAGGTTATATTATCTGCAAGGATGGACTTTTGGTAGACCCTACAAAGGTAGCTATCATTCTTCATCCACCAACACCATTAAATTATTGTGAATTTCATGCCTTTCTATGTCATATATGGTATTATCAAAAATTTATTTGAGGTTATGCAAAGATTAATGCACCTTTGGAGGAACTCTTGAAACATAACGAACACTTTATTTAGACTCATTGTTTCCAAGAAGCCTTTGAGGCCTTAAAGGACAAACTTGTCACTACTCTAATTCTCCATTTCCCTAATTAGACAAAACCATTCCATGTCCATGTTGATGCCTCTAGAATGGTTATTGGTGTAGTCCTTTCAAAACTGAGTGAAGGTCATCTTGATCACCCCATCTATTTTTCTAGTGGAAATCTTAATCTAGTTGAGAAGAATTAGACCACCACAAAATGGGAAGTGATTTTAATGGTTTATGCTTTATATAATTTTTTACAATACCTATTGGTAATTATTTTTATATTCTATACATACCACAAATTTTTAAAATATATGGTAAATAAACCTATGTTGTATAGATTCATCTACCACTAGATGGTATTGATTCAAGAATTTCAATATTTTGTCATGGTCAAACTAGGAAAAAGTAATTGTGATCCTAACCATCTTTCCAAAATTTATTATTGAGAACCAACATAAGCCATTAAGGATGACCTACCTAATGTAAAACTATTTCATGTTTCTCATTTTCCTAAGGAATTAAAATATATTACATATTTCTTAACTACTAGCACAACACTAGATTCTCTGACTCCGTAAGATCAAAAAAAACTCATAGTCTATGTCACACCATTTTAGCTCATTGAAGGAGACCTATAAAAGCTTATATGAGATGAAATTATTCATCACTATGTCATGAAACATGAATGATATAATTACTCCAAGAAGTTCATGAAGGCATTGCTAGCAAACACTATGTTGGTGAGGCTACTACATGTAAGGTACTTTTAGCCAGACTATGATGGCCTAGCCTTTTTCAAGATGTAAAACTACATGTTTAGAAATTTGATATTTATCAACAAGACGAAAAACCAAATCATAGTTATGCAATTCCATTATGTCCTATTTTATCTCATGAATGATTTTAATAATGGTCCATTGATTTTATCAATGCCATTAATCTAGGTAGATAATGAACACATTCCCATTATATTATTATAGCAATTGATTATATCATGCACTAGGTTGAGGCCATGCCAACAAGGGATTATACTATTTCTACTTCCACATGATTCATATGGGAACATATAATAACCTATTTTGGATATCCATTATGTTTTACTAGTTATCATAGTACACATTTCCTCAATGAAACTATCCATGTCTTACTTGTTGAGTGTATGGATTACCCACCATCAAACAACACCGTAACATCCCTAGGCCAATGGCACTACTGAGGTATTTAATAAAATTTTAGGCACAACACTTATAACATTTGTAATATTGGTAACACTGACTAAGATGATAGAGTGTCTATAGTACTTTAGTCTTACTGAACAACTTATAAAACCCTAACAATAACACACCATTCAATCTGGTGTATGACATAGAAGCAGTTCTTCCCATTAAATTATTGGTACCATCTCTTTGTATTATGCATGTTAGATAATTAGACAAGGAATCATCATTAAAAACACATTTGGATGTTTTATTTTAGTTGGATGAATCCTATTTCCTTGCTAATTAGAGTTAAAATGTGGAGAAATGCAGAAAAAAGGCATGACATGATTGACACATTAAGCACAAGACATTTACCCCTAGAATGAAAGTCTTACTCTATGAATCCATGTTTTCATGTGATTTTGGGAAACTTTGTATTCCCTATGATGGTCCATTTGTTTTTCATAGCATTTTCCCTACCAATGTGATGAAACCTGATCTTACACAGCTCTGAAACCATCAACAAACTGATATAGACCTATCTAGATCATTCATTCCTTGTAGCCCTATTTTCCCTGTTTATTGGACATAAATCTTTTTTATTTAACTCAATCATGAAAGTAAAACCATTTCTGGATGCCCATTAATCCCTTATATAACATATTGGAAAATCTCTTGAGGTTGATTTGTACAGAATTGTACTTTCTTCTTTAGGCCCTGTTCTAATTACCCCTCCTTGCGTGCAAATCACCTTGTCCAGAGTAAATTACGGACTTTATAAACAAACAAAGCATCATTATAGATAACCATTATCTTCTTACAGGTGAATCAATCATTTTTTTGTGTACTTCTTTGGAGAAATTCACTTTTCCTATATTGGCCTATGCTCTTTCCTTCACATACACCTAGGATCCACTTGGCAATTGTTCTTTTCCATACTCATCCATAATTTATCACCTTCAGACCAATTCCAACAGTTTTATAACACATTAATGGTTCATATTTCAAAGTTTCAATAGGTTTCCATCATTAAAACTCATTTTGAGGGCTAGAAGCTAATTCAGGATTTTCCCTTGGACAGTCACAGGCCGAGAGCTAATTAATTTTTTTGGGAGTGTTCTAGCATGTTTCAAGGGTTCCAATCACTTTTATATGGTATTTTTTAACTCCCTACACCTTCTCCAATAATCAGCCAAGTCATATCAACCCTCTGTACCTTCCAATGCTTAACATTTCAGTGTCTTTTGACTGTATTTGTATGACAGTCAGCAGGATTCAAGATTTTCCTTATCTATTTCAATGATCAATGCACTTAAAGATGTTATAAAAACATGTACATACCTTAAATTATTTCCCTATTCCCATAATTATAACAAATAATACCTTTTCAATGCATTCACCTTGCAAAAACATACAAATGTCTGACCCTTGCCTGTATACTGTCACCTACAGGCCTGAATTCCAACTATGGAGTTTTTGGATATTAGAAGGGTTTCTAACACCTGTTTCTTCTTGATATAGTTTTATGCTTGCCTTAGGGACTTATTTCCACACCATTTTATACTCCATACAAAGATTTTTACTTGGAGTTTACTTAAGACAGTGGGTTGTATTTTTAAATTCCTGAATATCTTGTTTAGGCTTCTTTTAGCTTTCAAAGCTCTTAAAGTCTTTTTTTCTTTTACATAAATACCATTTTAAAATTATTATCAACATACAAAATACCCAGTCTCTCTCAATATTCCATAGAGAACCATCATACACACACTTACACAGGACTGTTACCAGAATTCATAAGAAACCATATGTGAAACAAGTACATTCATTCTTTCTTTCATAAATCAATAGGAGACTTACAATTTAATACCAGATTCAATATCCATGTTCCATGGCTTTCAAAGCCTTGCTTTCTCCTTCAAACATTCTCTTGACTTCAATCAAATTTTCTCCTTCTCTTTTCTTCTACATCTCTTGAGTGAGGTCCCCCCTCACTGTTTCTCTCCTCTTCTCTTCATTCAATCTTCTTTCCCTTGAATGAGAGGACTTTTCCTCTCTGTCCTTATTCACTTCTACGCCCCTCTCATCCTCTCTTCTTCTCTTCCTATTTTAATGAATTCTTCTTTGTTTTCTTTTCAAGAACTTTCCTTCTAACTTCTACGCCCGAATTGGGCTTAAGGCAACAAAAGACTATTTTTAAGTTTTAACAATTTACTAAGGTTGAAAATAGTTTCAACCATTTCCCCTTTATTTCCTCAACAATCTAACAATCACTTTTCACCTTTTTAATTTTCACTTTTTACCATTACATTTACTCTTAAGGTGAAATTTTGAAATCTCACACAATTTGGAGGGAAAACCAAAATTTGAATTTTCATGCTAGAATTTCATTTGCATTTGCAACTAGTTCTCCATGGTGCTATTGTAGATGCTCCTGCATCACAATGCTTGCCATTTATAAATATTGGATGGCTAATTTCTTCTAGGACATTACAATGGTATCCAGCTACAACCATATTTCTCTAATTAAAATTATAATTTTTGTGACAATAAGTCCTATGTCATTATTTTAAGATTTACAATTTTTAATAAAGTGTTGCCTTAGTTGCACAAATTTTATTTTATAAAGGGGAATTTATCTTCATACTTATAATTTCATGTAAGATCACGATGCACTTTTAGTGTGGGGTAAGAGGTAATACATGTATTCATGTTGAATGATATAATGATGTGTGTGCAAGATGAAAATTCCTAGGATAAGAAACTCTTACAAATAGTATGAATATTTGAAGAGTTAAATAGCTAGATTCCACTCCATATAAAAGTTTGGGATAAGACATGTCATTAATATAAAAGGATAAGTGGTTGTGATAACTGTGCCAACATCATGTCATGTAAATATTGTTAAATGCATTTATGATGAGTAGAGATGGTAAAATAATGGTGGTCATTACAAATGCATTAAATGTGAGAAGTGATGGTAAAAAATAAAGGGGGTAGTAAATGAAAATTACCCTCTTGAGCCTATAGAAAGGACTTATGAACTCACTTTAACCTTTACCTTTTCTTTCATTTGAGTTTTACAAAGCTAAAGAGAGAATTAAGTCTAGCAAATTCTAGAATAAGTGCAAGATTAGAGCATTAGATTCCCATGCATAGATATTGAGAAATAATTAACTAAGTAATCAAGCACAAACTAACCTTGAAAGAATGAAAAAAAAAAATTGGTAGTTACATGTTTTAGAGGTAGATGTTTGTCATTAAAGGGTGTTGAAGAAGAAAAATCTGAGTCACTTACACCACAAATAGGTATTCCTTTAGGAATGTTAGATGGCCATGCCTCAACCTTTGGGATATATGGAGGGTGATGTAACCTAATAAGAAGGCCTTAATAATTTATCCATTACCAACCATACTAGAATAGGAAATACCATGTGTTGGGGGAGAAGTAGTACTACTGATCAAACAAAAAATAATTGAGGAATAGGGGTAGCACATGGAAGGCAAAGAATAAAGGATGGTGTAATAGGAAAAGAAGACACAAGTATCTCCACCCCTATTATTAATTATTAAAGACATGAAGTACCTAGAAATGGTGTTGTGCATATAAAATTGGGTATCAAAAGTAACCTCCTATAATGTATTTGATTATAACCATCATCAACTAGGAAATGAGGTCAAATTGTAGAATGTTTACTGGGTTGAGTGCCATAACACCAAAAATCAATTAGTTTATGACCTTAAAATATTTAATTCATTGGAATCTGCATGGCTATTCTAGATGTTTTATTTTTCAAAACTAGTGGAAGTAGTAAAATTTACAATCTCTTGCATCCATGAGGACTATATCTATTTTGATAGGTGTAACATGAAGATTACAATTGAGAGAATAAGTAAGGTGTCAGAATTATAATTTTCCATCATGGATGTGGAATTTTACTTGGAATATTCATATTAAATAGATAAAACAATGATAATGCTCATGTACCAAAAGCAAGACCATGCCATACACATTAATAACTTGCAAGATCCTACCCTCAAAGTATCCACACACATCATCATGACTAAAATTGGTAGCAATGATCATTGGAAAGAGGTGGATATGGATCACCTATATAATTCCCACCAAGTGACTGAGGGGATAAAGTATAATTGGGAAATGTATTTTGCCAAAAAAATCATAGTGGATGCTGAGAAGACCCATTAGATACCAGACCATAGGTTTCTATGGGAGTAATTTTTTATTAATGATGCTTGATGAGATTAGTGTACCAGACTACACCTCTATAAAATTGAAGTGGGAATACCCACCAGAGCATAATTCCCTTGTAGATCACTACAAGGTATTCACATTCCCCGATCATATCACCTTGACATACAAAATTAAGATGAAGTTGTGGTCTGATAGAATGAAGGAGGCTTTGGTGATGAATGGTGCATTCAAAAGGACTTGCCCATCTAAGTTGGTGAGAAATCCTAGTTTTTAGTAAAATAACATTTCTCTTTGGTCCATATCAAAATGGCCCCCTCTGATGAACTTTCAACTTGGTTGAATATGCCTTATGCTTTCATGATGCAATATTTCATCAATTTGGTGAACCATATTTTTGATGCACAACCTCTCACTATGGAAGAAAATTAAATTGACTTGGAGATTCACACTCTCTAGAAGATGTATGTTTATCCTCCAAATAAGGTCTACATGGAGAAGTATGAGACTGATAAAATTGACTTAAAGGTTAAAAATACCATGGTTAGAGAAAAATTTCACAATTTATTTTACATGTTACATTCCAAGATGAAATCTTCAAAAGGTATGAAACATGTAAGGGAAAATCTTCCACCTAAACCACATTTTGACAAGAAAAAGTAGAATAGGCATGATTCTTATAGAAGTTCATGGCTGGAACCACCAAAATTCAAAGGATTCCTCAAATGCCAACACCAAGAGATTCACCTCCAAGAGCTTCTCCATAAATGGATTCACCTCTAAGATCTTCTCCACTAAGGGCTTCACCTCTAAGAGCTTCTCCACCAAGGGCTTCACCTCCAAGAGATTCTCCACCAAGGGCTTTAACATCATGGGCTTCTCAATGAATATACTTGAGAGATAACTGAAGGGGTTAGCACCATTACCCCCAACTAAACCATCATAGGAAGAACCTATAGGCCATAAGGAATAAATGGAGGAATCTGACTCAGAAAAGACCCCCTCCTTGGTGTAAGAGGAGGAAGCCACCTTTGATGACATGAATCTAGACATTGGGGGTCTATTTGGAAAAGAGGGGGATGGTTTTAATAACCACTAGATAAGTGGAATGGACATTGGTAACACTTATTTGGCTCCAGATATAGAGGGTGAAATCCTTGAGCAAGATCCCAACAAAGGAATAAAGTTGGTTGTTTCTAAAGTTTAATCACCCTTAGTTAATCCATACACCAACTTGTGCACTCAATACCAAATAGGCATCCCAAATAGGATGTTTTACTTATGGATCAAATTTCTTCCTTAGGATGTAACCATTGATACTAGGAGATAAATATCCTCTCTTATGCATGTAAAATGAAGAATTCCATTTTGAAATTCCTCTAAATATCCTAACTTTTTATTCTCAAGCATTAGCACTACCCAATCTAGTTTGGGTTGATCCCTAGAAGATATTTCCACTACAAGCTAGCACTACATTTTTTAAAATGGCCTTTGAGGTCATGTAATAGAATATAATTTTATATTTAGATGCATTTGATGTAAAGAAAAAACATGGCCAGGTGGTATCAATGTATGAGAAATAATTTACCACTTAGAAGACACTAAAGTGGAAGTTGTAGCACTAAAGCAAAAAATGAAAGAAGCCATAGTGGCCAAAGTAAAGAATTTAAATTTGTTTAAATTTATTTTGGGCCAAGAACCATCATTATTAGATGCGATACCTTTGGAGGGAGAATCTGTTGACAAATTGGAGACCCTTGTAAATCCCTAATTATAAAAATGCAAGGAATAAACCATGCATAGAAATCAATAATTATGGGTGGATGAGTAGTTTACATAAGCCATTGAAGTATTCAAATTCACCCTTAAAAGATTTGGTGAAGCGATCCCCATCTTGGGTGGGATTTTTGAAAAACTGGCACATCCTAGTAAAATTTTGAAGACTTGACTCGACGTTGAGGAATATTAATGGTAGTAGTTGGTAGATGTTTCCCTTCTAATAAAAGACTATACTGAGCATGTAAAGTCATTTAAATATGTCAAAACTATGGATGAAATAATAAATGTGTATTGGCAACAACTTAATTCTATTCTTGCATCTGTTTAAGGATAGGTTGTAGTTGAAGTCCCTTGGCTAATTGGTTAATAAGGCCAACAAGTGTCCCAACTAATCTAAGGAGATGAAAATTTTAAAGGTAAAAATTGAATATATAACATCCAAACTACTTGACACCTTGTCACATTAGAACAATGTTAGGAAGTAGATTTAAAAAAATTGGCACTAGTTATTGGTTGAGGCCAAGATCGAAAGTTAGTCTAGGATGGACTAAGAGCCTAGTGTGGGGTGATGTTGGACCCTAAATTTTGAATAATTATTTTGGTTTTCTGGCAAGGAACCAACATGATATGATAGGAACTAGCATGGTGTAGGAAAACCATAATGCAAAACTAGCAAGGTACAAGAGGACAAGGGCATGGAAGATAATAATGTGAGAATACCCAATCAAAGATAGAATATAACTACGTAGAACTTGAGAGCATAAGACTCAAAATAGCAGAGAAAGGCTTGGGGAGTGTGAGAAAAGTGGGATATGGTTTGAGGAGTAGTTCTCAAGGATAATCTAGACATTAGTCATCACAATTTTTACACCAACCTACAAAAATAAGGACATTTGGTAGCAAGGATCTAGCATCAAACAATAATATAGGGGGCATGAATGCTCAATTCCTTAAGAGAAAATAAGTAAAAGACTACCATGACTCTTAGTATACTAAGAAATCATTGGCCAATTACCTAATTTTCATTTATTATGTAACTACCTGGTCAGGGAAAAACCATTATAAATACCCCTATGTGGAATTATGTAAGGTTAATGATGATGGATAACATCTAGTGAATCTATAATTTAGAATTATGGATATTAAAATCAGTTATAGTGTTGCATTTCATATAATTAATAGTTAATCATTAAAAATGCATTTTCATTGAGTAAATTGTGGCTTGTCATTCATTATGAGATTTATAGAACATGTATTATATGAGGTTTTGTAAACAACCCTTTAGACTTTATGGCATTTATCTTCCTATTCTTGGTAGTTATGATTAATGAGACAAGGTCCACAATAGTGTATTTATTTTTTTGTGTCATTTATAATTAGATATATAAAAAAACTTAAGTATATGACTAGTGTGTTACTACATAGGATATACCATAGGAATCAGTCTCTCGATGCATGATTTAGGTGAGCACGTAAGACCTTAGTCTTGTGTGAAAGGCTAGCACATAAGCTTATTCATAGTAGACTTTAGTGCCTAAATAAAAACATGATAAAGAGAATAAACCTAACACCCAATATTTTGAATAGTTCATAAACCTTTATATCAACCCCCCACATGATTGTAAATGTCTTTCAAGTGTTGGTTACCCCTTTATGTGCTTATGGTACACTATTTAGGGTAATTGGGGTTATGAGCTTGTCTCTCCTTGTTAAACCTAAATGGATCTTGGATTGAAAATTAAATATTTATAATGATTTTAAGTGTTTTTATACCGTATTAATGAATTTTTACTATCACCAATATCTATTCATGAGGTTTGATGACTTGTTGCATGCCCTTAGAGATCAAGTGGATCTCTATGTCTCATAGTTTCCCTTACACAAGGAGTGGGCAAGGTATGAGATAAAAAAATGGTTATGTACACTAATTATGAAATTTTATAGACCATGAAAACTTCAATATACATATAACCACAAACTATACAAAATTTCAAAGCTTGATCATGTCTGTAGAGGACTCAACACATCATTTTCCTTCATGACTAGACTAAGTTGCCTACATGCAAAAATCTTAGGAAATATATTTTGGGTAAAAATATCATATAATTAAATTTAACATAAAATTTAACTAATTATCATGTTTTAATAACCTCTATGAAATTATTCATTATTTTTCATCATCACTTACCTCCCAAGAGGTTCTAGATCTTCATATCTCACACTGAGGGTTTATATGCTAAAAAACATTATAGACCCTAGAGGTTAGTATAATGAGTTTGTCATCCTTTTTTACTATATGAAAATTAATTAAAAGTTAATTTAGGTCATAATAAATTCATACAAAATCTCTTTAAATATCCATTATTCCAACTTAGTGAAAACATGTTCCTCATACCTAGTTTGTAAATGGGTTGGCCTCTCTTTAAAGGGGACTATATTATTTGAGTGTATATGTTTGATTAAATTCTTGTGTTTATGCCTCAATATTACCTCAATTATATTATGATATTCTCATGATATTTATTTAAGTTTAAAAATTAGTTAAATAACCTTAAAACATCACCTAACACTTTTGCTCTCCTTCGCCTAGGCTTAGAACTAACTTATCTTTACTTGCAACCTATAGGTGATCTTAGGGTATTTGACTATATAAGGTGTGATTGAAACTTACCATTCACTAGGAATAATGTTTTATATAAAAAAAAATTTAATTTCATGGTTAATTTCAAATAATTTTTTCAAAATTTAACTTATGACCTCCTCAAATCACCTTGTATCTTGTTATTAAGTACACAGTCTTCTAGATGCTTGTAGAGAGTATTGACTATGTTTTAGAGTTTGATATTTCACTACTACCCATGATCCTCTTTAATGTATTATGAACCTCATTTAATCTATAATTATGTTTAAATGTTTTAAAACACCTCAACTACTCCTTCATGAAGCCTATTTCAACCTACACCTTCAAGATATGGTTGTTAGTGGACTTTTAGTACTTTGTATGGACTAAGGGGACTGCCACTCTACCTTAATTATATTATTAATCCCTCTTAGATACCAAATATGACATCTTTTTACCTTTAATATTCATCTCACAATTCTCTTATAACATTTTAAACCTAATATTCAATAAGTTCATGTCACATAGAGACTTGATTATGTTCTTCCTTCCTTGTATTTGGTTGTAAGTTTCATTGGTTGTAGGTCCTTTATGAGGTTTTATTTAATTTGAAATGTCCTTCATGACCTTGATCCTAATCACACTATTTTAGGTAATGGTTGACCAACCAAAACACTCAACCATACCTTTAAGTCTCATACTCTCACTTCATGACCTTTGAGTTTTTGTCAAGCCTACAAGCTGATTGTAGGTGTTCATTTTGCTTCCTATAGGTATGCTTGAACTAAGAGAGAGGTGAGAGAGACACTTTATGTAGATATTCTATGCCTTTTTAATTCTCTATATCCCTTGATATATTTCATTAATATCCCATCAACCCATCAACTCCATTAGGTTCTAACCTCTCCTTTACTTCATCATCTAAGCCAATAATAGGATAGTTATAGATACATTGTACTGGTACAGACTCTAGATGCATTTTCTATTGTTTGACTTATCAACATCCTCTTGATATTAAATGGAGGACATTATAACATATTCATAATCTATTCAAAGAAATAATAAATCATTGCAAGTCTTAATACCTTCAAACAAGAAGCTCACACTTTGAAACCTGATTGACTATGGTATAGTTCTTAGTTATAGGTGGAGATTAATGGTTGTATAGACTGGGGTAAATAATCACTTTACCATTCAATATAATTCCATGGTCTCTATATGCTTGAGTATTAATTTTTCATTCATTAAATTATCATAATAAGGTCTGAATAGTACATAAACAATGAACAACCTATTACCTTAAACATAGTAAAGTTACCTTAAAGTTTGCTAAACTAAGTTTTAGGCTAGTTTTCTTCATGATATTGATGAACCTTAGTGCTCAAATAAGCACTCAAATATATTATCATTGCCTGTATCACCATGAAACCTAAGTTTTCACCCTCATAACACATTCATAATTGTATATAGTCCTTTATAAGGTCTTATAAGTTGAAAACACAACAACATATAGTCCTTTACTATTATTTTAGTCATTTGACACTCTAAACTAAATATTTTGCTCCTAAGAGTGTATTTAGTCACCTTGTTCCTTTAGATAATTATGGGAGGTATACCATGTTCTTACCCATCTCCTTTATTATCTCATAACCTCTTTAGTATTGAAATTAATCTCATTAAATATAACTATACCTTATTGAAGAGACAAATTCACCTTAAACTATCACAAAGAAGATTGTATTCAAGATGGAGACATATGAATCTTTTTTTATATTAATTATGTTTTAAATTAATTATATATTTAATTTATAACCCCTTAATATTAATACACTTTCATATAACTCAAATCATGCTCCAAAATTGATCAAACAAACCATTCACAAGGATATTATAGGAAACTAGTTATGTGTTATATGTACATTCTTAAAAGGAATTACCTAATTAAACCATGATGAAAAGGAGATAAATTATCTTTAAAATATTCCTTCAAAACTATTAATTTCCATATACTTATGATCTTGAAAAATAAGTGCAAGAACATACCCCTCTTAGATGAATAGGCCATAGTGACCTGCTATCACTCTTAGTGATTGTTCATAAATAATAGGACATCATTATTTAGACCAATGATAATAATTTTAAGCTTACTGTGAACCCTAAAAATATCTAAAATTTATTTTCCTAACTCTCTCTCTCCTTTTTTATCAAGAATTTGAAAATTGCCCTTCTAGAGCTGTCGAGGAGGTTGATATGAGAGATAAACTAGTTTTATTCATTTTAAGACCTAAAACCTCTTACAAATAATTTTTTTGACCTTTTCATGGATCAATAAGGTCTTTAATATGTCTCAATTTCACTTGAATGAATATATGAATAACCTTAAAAAAGGCCTTTTAGGCAATAAAACCTACTAGAATCACTTGAGAAGTCTAATGAAATTGATGGAAAATGTATCTAATAGATATTTTTATGCCTGAAGAAGTATATAATGTCTTGATAAGAAATTTTTTTATAGGGGTTGGCATTTGGCATTGGGAGGCCAAATTTGTAACAAGAACAATACCAAAAATAAATTAAAAACACACAAAAGAGCACTCAATGTAATACAAAGAAATGGTCCAAGGAGATATCATATAAGGTACATGTTTGACTATTGCAAAATTGAAATGAATAACATATTTAATTTTTTAATCCACATAGAATGACATATTCAAATGTCCATTCAATATACAATGGCATAGGGGCCAATTAATAAAGGAACACATTCAAATGTTCTATGAAAAAATACAATAAAAAGCACTCAAATACATTAAAAGAAGTGAAAAATAGAGGAAACATAAGTGACCAACATAAGCATATTATACTAGTTCATGTATATATTCATTAATAAAATGTTATGTAACATAACATGTGTAGATACCCATATTTGGTATAAGCATAATTTCATAGTATGTGTTTCATATCATTTATCATGTATAAGAATTTTGATAGAGAATTATATATCTAGTGGCATGATCTCATCTTTAGTTACATATTATTTCACTTTATTTATTTTCCCCTTTTAGCTTATATGTTGTAAAATGTCATTTTATCCAATGTATGATAGGGATCCCTACTTTTATTTTTATTATCTTTATGTTTTTATCCTCTATACCCTTTCATCTAGGTTAGACACATGTGTTGACATAGGTGTCTAACAATGATGAAAGTATATATACTAATATTTAGATCATTTTCCATACTTTTGACATTGTGACTATTTCTATATACCCATTTATTTTTTTATTCTCATATTTTTACATGCCACTAGGTCTTAATTCAAAATCAAGATATCCATATATAAAAAAAGCTATGCTTTTTTCATATAATCAATAATTACTAAGTAAGTTTATAAATTTAAAAACACTGTATATCCCAAGCTATCAAAATTTATCATATTACTAGAAATAAAAATATGAATCATTGAAAAGGTCAATTTACACTTGCATTACTTATACCAAGGGTTATAAAAAAGATAAAAATCATATAGTTTCATGATCACCATTTCACACACATACCTAGGAGTAATAAATTCATGAAATTTTGAAACACTATATATCCCAAGCTATCAAAATTTATCATATTACTATAACTAAAAATATGAATCATTGAAAAGGTCAATTTACACTTGCATTGCTTATACCAAGGGTTATAAAAAAGATAAAAATCATATAGTTTCACGATCACCATTTCACACACATACCTAGGAGTAATAAATTCATGTGATTTTGAGGTCATATTTAGACTATATGGATTTGTAGGCATTGTTTATGTGGGTCTTGAGCACACACCTCAATTTAAAGAGGTAGCCTCTAAAATTTTAGGATCTCGATGGAGGTAAACTCCACTTTAGGGAATGAGTTATGGGTATGGGTTAAATAACCAGTTGGTGGAATAATAGGAAAGTATGTAGGTTATAGTCAGGTGTGCATGAATTAAATATAAAATAAAATTAAAACCCAATTAATTTAGATGGATGGAACTTATTCTAAAGTGGGTATATTTCAATCAAAGAAACTCTTTAAAAGAGGGAAATGTAGAGTAGAATAGAAATATATGTAGTTCAAAGAATGACCACTTTTTGGATGGCATGTTTGTGAACAAGTGTTCTAATACCAATGTTTTTAGGTAATAACTTTTTCACATTCACATGCAAACACAAAAAGATGATCTAGGGAAGAATTAATATAGTAAACTCTTGAATCTAAAATAATTATTGCTACCACTAGAGTTATTGTTGAACACCCTTATTTAGTATATTATAGCTTGGATAAGAGAGTTATCTAAGGTAGCTAAATCTCAAACCTATGAGTTTGTATCAAATACAAAACTTATGCACACTTATAGATTTTAAAAATTCTACCTAATGTAGAAAGGGTTGTAGTCCAATTGGTGAGGATGATGGTTATTGATATCCACCAAGATAAAAACCCATTTAGGTACCTTACACAAAGAGTTAAGTGGTTAAGGCTAGGATTGTGCCTTCAGTGATTTTGATGGTGTGGATGCCCCTTACTTATGTTTGCTTAGTTTAAGGAGGTCACTGATTTAGATGTATGCCTACTCATTATTTTAATATTCTATATGTTGATATTCAAAATATGGGATGAGAGGTTGACATTATATGTAATTCAATGATTCCATGTGAATACTACCAATTGTGGTATGCACAAAAAAAATCTACCTAATTGTAGAAAATAAATGGTACTAAATTTTTTTCCAATAGCTATTACACATTTTAAATTATCATATATCAATAATCAAAAGAAGGAATCATTCTTAGCCTTTACACATTTAAAATTAAAGAATCAAACAACCAATGAAACAAAACATAGATAAATACATAGAATTGGAATAAAGAAACATTGACATAATTTCATGACAATCAAAAGACTTATTCCTATATTGATACTTTTCAAAACCTTTGAAAATAGGTATTTACATGTATATATAGATACGGGGAGGGGCCACCTCATCCCTCAAATCCATGAAAAATTATAAGTTACATGTTTATAAATGAGAAAGTGAGTTCTAATTAATGCAAGGATTACATTTATAATTACACATGTATCTCCAAAATAAATTGACTCATACAACATAATGCAATGCATGTATGCTTTACAAAGTCTTTAGTTTATTTTTACATGTGTATGACATATAAAAAGACTTTAGTTATGTCTATCAACTCTTCATGCAGATTTCAAACAAAATTAGTGTCATAATATGAAGGTTTAATTGAGGTAGATGGTTGTAGCTTTTATTGCAATGTAGTATGAGGAATTGGAGTGATTGACTAAGTCAAACTAGAAGGTGGGACCATAGCCACCTTTTCCTTTGACTCTAACTCCTATCAATATGTGAAACTATCCCCATTATAAAACATGATATTGTCCATGTTTAAAAGAGGTGGCCAATGTACCCTTATCAATTTCACCATTAATCATTCATGTTTAACCTTGGTGGTTCTTAAATTTAGGTGAAAATATCTACTTTAATAACCTTATTCCTCACAAAACTAATATTTGATTCAATTTCTTATAATTCTAGCCCTTGAATATTTTTCTTAAGATTAGTAAAAGCTTTTGAAGCAACTAGCCAAAACTATCTCTACTTATTAATTACCCTATAGAGTCTCAATCCTGAGAAAGTTTTAGCTCATTAAAAATCTAAAAAATTAGTTTCTCATGATTTTTAAATTTTTTTATTAAGGTCTCTATACTAAAAACCCAATCCTGAGCCTCTTGCATCTAGATGATAACCAAATATTGGGCATTAGATGCCTCTAATGGTGTCATCAAGTTCAAATGGATATAAGCCTTTTAGGTTGTATAAAAAATAATAAATTTCAATTTATTTTCATCTTTTTTTGAAGAGTTAAACAATTTAGATGTTTCAATAATATGAGGAGCTAATTTAGATCTCTTTGAATAAATAACATCTACTACATTGTATAATCTAAGGGCTACAATCTAAACATGATTTTCAATTTCTACATGGACATGAGAAACCTATTGTTATTCCCTTATTTGTTTTAACTCCTTCCTAGACTATTTAGTCCCCTCATAAAGATATATCAAATATTATGTTTAAGTCTTAAAGTAGGACTTGAAATATTCATTATAGGGGGACTCATTAAGCCTTTTGATCTTCCTCTCTAATAAATATAAGACATCTTATCTCTATTCCAAAATTATGGCCCTACCAAAATAATCCTTGATCTTCCTCTTTTTGACTCTTTAGACATTTCTTGTATATTTTTCAAAGATGAAACTCATATATGGAAGATCTATTATTGTTAAATTTGGCATTTCGGAGGCTTGGGCTTCCAAGTCAGAAGCCCATTGAGGAATCACCAATTTAGTGGAGTTGATTGGCTAAGTGTCCTTAGCCGTAGTCTAGACCATAAGGTCCCCTAAATATTAGTTCAAAGTGTCTACCTTTAAGGGTTTTTATAATGACATCCAAATTATCTTAGACTAATAAACACCACTAAACTAGGTCATTAGATGGACTATATACCTTGGATTCTTCTCTCTTGATTTATTCGTCAAAAAAATGGAAGTGGATTGGGTATAACTTAAAGATGGCATTAGTAATCTAAATTGAATGGAGGAAACATATAACTGGGAACATAACACAAATCCTTTTATTTTTTTTAAATGAAATTTTATAGTCTTTTTAGAAGCAGGGGCAATGGTAATTAAAGTGGCAATAGTGGAAGTGGAGGCAATAGGGATTGGTGATGTAGAGCATCACAATGAACCAAGAGTGTAAATATATGTAAGAGTCTCATATTAGTCATTTAAAGTTATTTTTTTGTGCCATTTGTCTTATAGTTACCCTTGGGTGATGTTAGAGTCATTAGAAGTCTTTAGGTTGTTTTTTATTTGCTCTTATATTTTTCCCTACCAAAATACCAAATTTGAAAATTTGAATTTCCTATACTACCTTCTGGGGTGATTTGGGGCCTTGTGTGTAATAAAATGTTATTAAATGACTTTAAATAGTTATATATGGAAATAAATGGGTTTTATGAGGTTAAATAACATAAATTTCATGGAGAAGGTAATGCAAATCAAGAAAACAAGAAAAGGTAACTAACCTTCAATGTGGGATGACAAGAATAAGAGGTTTATTTGCATGTTTTGTATAATAAGAAGAATATAATTCTTAAATAATTTAGTGTGTGTGTAGATCAGGTTGGTATAGGAGTAAATTTTTTAAGGAGACATAGGTGGATATCTTATTAAAGATAAGAGGGATCAAGCTTTCAAAGAACGATGTCTACCTTGTCAATTTTGTACATGGTTATTGTACATAAAATAGATCAATCAATAAAATAATGTTTTGAATGAGCGCATCATTATTTTCATGATATAATAAGTATGTAATAAATTAATTTGGTTATAAATTACATATTGGTACTTACCTTTAATACATAAGTTGGTTATGTAAACTACAAGAATTTTATTTTAGCACAGTCTTGAATGAATAGAAAAGATGAGATTTTGAGATCCATTAAATGGTTTTAGTGTATTGGAGGTGTATTAGATTTTTTTTATAAGTTTTATGACCCATTTTATTGAAAATAAGTCCAATCAGAAGTTCCAATTCAAATTAAACTAATAGATTACTAAACACAGCCCAATTAGAAGCACTATGTGTTAATGCACAATCATGAATATCAAGTGAGTTGTATATGGTGAATGGTTTTCAAGTGAATTTTGTATGATTTTAATCAAAAAAATATATAGAGTGTATATTCATGTAGTGTAACCCTCTTATAGGATTATATATCCAGTAGAGATTGTCATAGTCCCATCGAAGAGATATTTGCCTTCTTACACTCAAAAAATAGGGCAGCTAGGGTATTTGAAGAGTGTTAAGGTTGGTTAGAAATTTTTTTAGGTTTTAATCAATATATTATCATTTTTTATTGATTTTTATAATCCATTTGATAGTCTAATAAATCCATTGAAGTGTAAAATACCACTTGGACTATCTCACAACCCTTTTGTAAATCCAAAATTCTATAAATCCATTTATTTGAGTCATGTAATGATTATTCATGACCAACTAATCATTTGAGAGGTTATAAAATGTTAGTAAAAACCCTAATCAGTCATTATATAATTGATGAGTGCAATATTTATCTCCAATCCTTCTATTTCTTAAATATAGTCCAAGAAAGAGTGCCTACAAACCTGCAACCTTGCATTTTAGAGTTTTTTTAAGATTGTTTAAGACCAAAGAATTATTGGGGGAGGTGAATCAAGTTAATATAAACCCAATAATATTCTTAGATTGTTTTTAAGTGTCCACAAAGTCCTCATAGTCATTTTTATTTGATATTGACCTACATAAGCTTATGTAAAGACCAACCTAGGGTTTGAACTTTACATTTGGCATAAGTTGTGTTTTCACCATTGGAATTTCATGAAAATTTGTAGTTTGACCTTATTGGATGTGATCTAAAAGATTTTGGTGGACTTAAATTATTACAGTATGGTATAGTATGGTATTTATTATTGTGAGGTTATACTAGGCCTAAAGAGATGTAATTAGGAGAAGGGGGTGTTGAGCTAAGGGTTCTACCATGGGAGTTAAGCCTTAAAACTTTAGGAGAATTTATAAAAAGATAAAATGTATATAAATTTTTACCTAAATAGGGATAATATAGAAAGAGACCTAACTAAGGATGGGTAGATTGTTAAAGAGTTCTTGTTTGTATATTGAATCATCAGATTGAATGTGTACAGTGGTTATAATATGTAGATGAATGACCATATGAGGCTCAATTGGGGAGTAAAGATCTTTCAATCCATGTTTTAGGGTTTTAATCCTATGTACATATAAGAACAAAGAGAGACAAGTGTGAGAAGAGAAGGGAGAGTGATATTTTGATCATTTTATATGAGGTCATGAGGATGGTGACTAGATGAAAGAATGAAGAGGAACATGAAGGGGGAGATGTGAAAGAAGAGAGACAGATAATTAAGTATAGAAGGCTTATGATCCTACTCAAGATAAAAGTCATAAAGAAAGATAAGAAGTGAATTAAGGTACTTATATGATAAATAAATCAAAGTACAAGATAGAGAACAAAGTTAGAAATGAGAGTTATGAGATGGTTAAGAAGGTTTTAGGCATATTCCACTAAATCAATTGGGGAAACAAGCCCAACATTGGAAACAACTTGAACTATAGAAACCAAGGGAGTGGTGGTAACAATAGGACTTGTCAATCTAGGGATACCAAAAATAATTGGGATGAAGGAAACCGAACTAGTGCTAGAAACACTAAAAGCCAATGAAACATAATTAGTGGAAAAAATAATATAAATAAAAGGGATGATATAAATAATAAAGATTGAGGTAGTTGAATGAGTAACTTTTTTACATGACCTACCACTCTCTCATGAATTGGTGTTTTCCCTTTTAATCCTTGAAGAATTAGGAATTTATCCTTCTATAGTTCCTCATCCTCATATTCATCCTTAGGTTCCGTATAGATGGACACTTATCTAGGTTCCCCTGGTCCTTCTTATAGTGGAGCTTTAGTAATTGCCTTTATATGGGTTCCATGAACTCTAAGTTTTCTCCTATAACAAATTATGGTTTTTATAGTTGGGAGGGAAGTCTTTTGAGTGGAAGAATTAGAAACATACACATTTGTGCCAACTAAAATTATTTAAGTGACATGAAGGCCACCTTATTCTACATCTGAAAGATCAATATGAATTGGCTCTTCTTATACTCTAGGACAACTAGTAGTATTTTTAAGTTATTCTAACTCTTACTCTTGATTTACAACCCTCATTACAATTGGTTATGTTTGAGATGGTTCTTCATGTGATGAACTAGAGACCATTTGAATTTACTTCACACCTTAATCTTGCTTTACAATTGTCATAATAGGTGGTGGTGTTTGAGATGGTCTTCTTAGACCCAATGGAAGCCTAATGGATGTTTCTATAATTATTAAATTAGGTCTTCCCAGAATAATTATCAAGAGTTCCTCCATCAAAAAATATGCCTTTTCCTTTTCTTGAACTATAGTGTCATCCTTCACATTCAAAAATATGAATCCATGGTCATAATGCTCATGTTGGCATATGATGCCCATGACTTTAATGTTCTTTTGGATTAGGTCATGAGTATCCTAATCTCTATGTGAAAGAGTCACCAATGAATATTACTCCTTGGCCTTCCTAACCTCTCAAAAATGGTTCTGATTTATATAGCACATTTTGTTGATAATAAGAGAAGAGATGTGGAATAAACATTTATTATTCTTCTTCATGTCTTTATCAGTACTCCACCATAGTTGGTATGTAATTTATTGCTCAGCTAGTTTATCTAGGACAAACTTTGGGAGACACAATAGGGAAACCTTGTTCCCAATTACCATGATAATTTTATAATAAGGATAAATTTAGGAATGTCACTTTGGATTGAGTGTCTTGTTAATACTTTTTGATACTTTAAATATTATTTCTTCATGAATTATTATCCATACTTATGGATATACATTTTCAATAATTTTTACTATATTCCTTGTATATGCATATATGTACAAAAGGGAGAATAAGTCACATACCATATTCTTTATGCAATCCAAGTTAGGGATTTAGAGTGATCTAGTGTGCATATACATAGTGCCCATGATTTCATCTAATAGGTATGACATCATGTAGATATGGCCACACATGGGCCTCTTATCTTTATTAAACATTTGTTCCCATAGCCTTACACTAATTATCTCCCCCAACAAAAAGGTTAGCTATGAATTCATTATTAAATATAATAATTATACATATTCTAAATGAAGCTAATATATGCTACGTTAACCATACACAATATTTAATAATGCCATTTGAATGTGGATTCCCATATAGAATTTAGTTATAAGGACTAGATCTCTAGCCTTCAGAGTGACCACCTCTCTAGGAGTGATTCACTTCTTTAGAACACTATCAACTATATCATTTTTCTTCCATATTTTTACCTAATTTCCATAGAAATTAGCTCTATAAAATGAATATATATATATATATATATATATATATATATATATATATATATATATAATTCATCTCCTAAAATATAGGTAGTGATCGTATTATGTTTCATGTGATGTAGAATACCACCACTAGTTACCTTGCTTACAAATAATGAGTCTTTTAATAGGTAAATGTAGGGCATGATCTTATATTTGACTACTATGAAATGTATTCTCTAGAATTTCATTAGCAATAGGTCCATTGCTAATTGATTCTATGTATTTGTTAGACTTTCTTCATGTGGATGGACATCTTCATCTTCTACTATATGCCAAAGAGTTGATTAATTAGAGTAATAATTTATAAATATAGTATAATCAAATATTGTGTTTGTATACTCTATCAAATCCTTGATTGAGAATTTAGAGGGTGGAAACACCCCCCTAAATAATTTAGATGAGGAATCGATTATTACCTGATATAGTCATGTAATTCTAGTCTTTAATTTGACTGCTTACTTTCTCTTTAGAAGTAATTCACAACTAAATATAGGAAATTAGGGATTCAATATCTCTATATATTGCATTTCATTCGATTTCATTAGTAATCAATAATCATGACATCTCTTTACAATTTGATATTATAGTTTCGAGTATAAGATTTTAATTATAGTTTATAAGCCATTAATATCAAATGTATCTTATATTATTTTTCTCATTTAATTTAATTTTTTCCATCACTTTGGGAGGTATACCACATAGGGTTTTATATAAATTCATAGGAATTCCATGTTATTACCTTGGAGAAGTTTCATCTTATTGCTACCTTCGTACAACACTAACTATACTAGGTAGTCTACTTTCAATTGTCAAGTGTTAGATATAGCATTTGAAACACAATTCGTGAATGGAAGTTTTGAACCAAATCTTTGAAGACTAATTCATGTAAACATAACCTATGAATAAAACCTTTCATGAACATAACTTATGAACTCTTTTACTGAAGATCACATGCCACACACAATCTCCAAAGAAAAAATTCTCACTAAAACCTACAAATCATAGAATTTGGAAATTGTATAAATTCTAAAAAATACTTGTAAAGTGTAAAATATGTGAAGGCAAAGTTTTGACAAAAGATGAAAATAAAATTTCCAATCAAGCGCAAGTTTTGAATAAAATTTATGAAGACTAAATCGATGCATAAAAATTTGTGATCAAAAATTCTAATGAACACTTTTCTTAAAGATCAAATAGATGCGAAGGATAAAATTAAATACCAAAATTTGACCTCCAAAAAAATGTTTAGAACAAAACTTGTGAAGACCTAAAATATGCAAAAAAACACAACTAGAAAAAGGTAAAATATACAAAGTCTAAAATTTTATAATCACTATGCATGATCTAAAAACCTATGTATATGAAAAACTCTTGATAATATTAATGGGTTATTTTGAATAAAATAGACATGTGAAAACTAGGTGCACATACAAAGATCTATGAAAAAATAATTCAAAATAGACCCAGGCCTTTAAGAATATAGTGGGTCCATATTTGAAAAAAAAATAGAGAATGGTGTATGTTGAGTACAACAGATAGTGACTTAGAGGGGGAATAATCTTGACTATTTGATAACTTAGAACCTTTGATTAACAATTATAAATTGAACATGAACCATTTCACAAGAAAATAATCAAATCAAAAACATAAAAGAAACTCCAAATAAATGCATACGACATACTCACCTTTATCATACCCTAGATATCTATGGGTTAAAGTGATTTTAATTTTACCCTTGCTATAAGGATTTTAGAAAAGACTTGGAATAATTATAGGTTTCATTTTAGTTTATTTGAAAAAATTTTTAAAATGAGGGAAGTTTGAGCATTTCTTTTCTTTCATCCATGAATCCATAGTCCTGATAGAGATACCTTTAATTCATCCTCTTTTATCCTCCTATATTCTTGAATTAGACATGATATATTAATCTTATTTCATCATGTGTGTCTTTGATCACATTTAAATTGTACATAGGATTATTGATCACTCTTTTAGGATGCATTGGTAATAATTTTCCTTCTCTCTCTCTCTCTCTATTTTTTAGAATATAATTGGAAGAATAAGAGTAGAAACCATAGTGAGATAATATATGTGAGGGCATAATTTTACAAGATTATCCCTACTAGATACATCTATATCAATGGTTATTAAATTAAACAAGTATTAACATTATAAGTGCATTTCATCCAATGAAAATAAGAAAATTTTATAAATTTGTATGGAATAATGAGAGAAGATTTTATATACTTGATAAAAGTATTCACTGGTAACATAATCATGATTAATTTTTTATTGCATACATAAATTATAAATATATCAAACATAAGGATCTAAAACTTGAATACAAACTAATTTGTATGCTTTATTTTATGTCCTAATACTCGTTCTCTATTTTGGAACCTTCCTCATGGATTTAAATTTTAGCCTCAAACATGGATAAGGAAAATAGTGGGTTACATACCTTTTTGAGTATACTAGGATAAGTCAATCAGATTATCATTAAAAAATCTAATCTAGAAAGCTAGAAAGTAAACTAAGGAAAACAATAATGCTGAAAAATAGAAAATGCTAACCTGGAAAGCAAGAAAACTAACTATGAAAGAATAAAATATACTCTACTCTACCTCTACCATAACACTTGTTGTTACTCAAGAACATCTTTAGATGATATATCCATGAAGTAGTGCCTAAAAAACTATCCATTTATTTGATATGTTAATTTGTTACCTTGGAGGTCCCTCAAATAGAAAACATTATTACTTAGGATCTCTAAAATATGATAAGGTCCAATCCACAAGGGGGTAAAATTAGCATGTTTCTCTTTATTTTCATTGGATTTGTCCCATAGAAGCACTAGGTCAGATAATATAAATTCTTTTAATTTTTCTCTTTTTTCAAACTACCTTTTGACCACATCTTGATGATTGTTGAAACACTATAGGGATTTAGTCCTTGAATCTTCCATATCTATTACATCTAATAATCAAGACTACAATTTTTCACTTGGTTCCATGTATTCCTACATAAATTTATATGTTGGGAATTTAAGAGTGATTGTGAAAAATAGTCATCATCTGTAGTCATGTAAAATACAAATTTATTATGGCTAAGACACCTAATCTATAGGTCCTCCTGTTGGCTCGCACAACCCTTCTAGGCTACTTATTTCACTGATTCCTAGTCATCTAAATCTTTTTAAAGTTAGCCATTTTAGACCTAGGTAGGCATTTTATGCCTAGATCCATCCCCTTAGGTCTAATCTCCTTAGGACAATAGTGTCCAAATAGGATAGGAGTACTGATACCCATGGTGTCCTATTTTTGGGGCTATTGTCTAAGTTCACATTTACCTCCAATAGTCAAATTCTTCTGATTCCTTATCTTTTTCCCTATGGGCATCACATGAATTCATTTAAACCATGATCATTAGTTTCCATATAAAATACCATTCAAAGTATATTTAGAATGGTTGGCACTCATTTTCAAGAGAGACACAAGAATACAAGTACACTCGAGCATTATTCCCTATTCTTTACACAGCCTTCCAACATTGTTTCAAGCCTACTAAAGTCATTTCAGTAATCCATAGCCATCTAAAGCACATCCAATTTTTCATTCTAGTTACATTTATCATACACAAATGACACCAAGCACTTCAATGGGATAACTACATTAGCTTGATCCCTCTTCAGAGTATTGGTATGTAGGTAGTGTGCCCACACATGAAGTGTGATTTTCATCCATTGTATCCTTTACACATTAAACCCCTTATCTATCTTTCCTAATTTTTCATTCAATTTCAATAATCAAGAGCTCCTAAGACTTTTTAATAATATAATAGGCACACGGTGAGCTCCGTAAGGTCCCAAACCTTGGAATTTTAGTGACAAGGTAACACAGGCATTCTAAATAGAACACAAAAAGCTTTTAACCCTAAGTCAATAGTGTTAGAATAAGACTACTAGAAAAAATGGTGTCAAATTTTTGGTGCTATTTTACAATCAAGAAACAAAGTCTAGAGACCTATTTTTAACTATTTCTCAATCCTACTCCTCTAGTATCAAACCTTATCTTAGTCCAGATCAGCTGAAAAAGCTAAGTTCTAATCTCTCTCACTTCCTATTTTTTTAGAAAAGGCAAAAATACAATATATTTACACAAATCATTAGGTTAATTTTTGCATATTTATTTATTTATTTACATTTCTCAACCCCTTTATTATTTAGGAATATAACTCCAATATTCTAAAAATAATAAAACATTTGGTGAACCTGACTTACTTCAAGTTTTTACACAAAAACCCTAGGGCTAATTATTTATAATATTTTCAAAAAAACTATTGAATTTAAAAATCATAAAACTAAAAATGAATTTAAATATTTATAATAAATTCATCCACACCTAGTTTGCACATACTAGGTCATATTTGCATACAAACATTTTCAAACCACCAGGAAAAATATATTGCTAATTTTAGAAGTATTTTCAGATTTTTCCTAAATTTTTAAATATAACTTCTAAAAATTTCTCTAATATTTTCAAATTATTACATTAATTTTGATAAAAAACATTCAAAACCCTAGTTTCATCAATTAGTTCCTAGTTATTTTCCATGTTTTTTTTTTCGATCATTTTATACATTTTTAACTGAAAATCTAATTTAGAAAATCAATTTAAAATTCAAAATTTCATAGTATTTTGCATATGTACTTGTAAAAAATCACTAGTTGCATATACTACCACCTACTTGCTTTTGAGGTATCACCTTACATGTTTGACAGCTTAGTATCCTTTTTGCACAAATTCTAATTCACTATTTTTTGGACTTTGTGTTTCTTATATTCAATACTTTCCATTTATATCACATTGCCTATTAAAACATATTGCAAAACATTTTAAAAATAAATAAATTGTTTTCCTACTTTACCAATGGCTCAATATACCAATTTTGATGAAACTGATGAAAGATAATTTCAAGAACCCTCAACCAAATATCTGAATATGCAAGATGACATGTTTAGAATTTTACAAGAAGAATAGAAAAAAGTACCCAATGGGAAATCTTCTCAAACCACAAAGTAGCCAGTTGAAAATAACACTACGGGGGAAACTTTGTCTTAATAACCCCTTATAGTAGCCCAACCTTCTTCTATACCACTAGCTATAAATAGTACATCCCTATCTCCTGATGTGGTAGCCCTTGTGCATGAGATCTGATCTCTTCAATCCAAGGTGAAACATCTTGAGCAAGGTACCACTAGACCTACACAAGCTTTGGATTCTTTTTCTCTTCTACATACAACATTGGCATGTCACATTGCTTCTACACCCTTACCACAAGGATTTGTTCAACCCAAGATTACTCTTTATGATGGTAAGGGTGATCCAAAGACACATTTGAGAGCTTTTCATGTATCATGTTTGGATTATGTACCTAATAACTAGCTACTTACCAAAAACTTTCCATGGAGCCTAAAGGATTATGATTTACAATGGTTTATAGTCTAGCAAATTAGTCAGTCATGGCATTCAATCCTTTATTAGACATGTTCCTAGCACATTTTAGTATCAACATTGGTGATAAGGTTTCATATGCATAGATTTAATAATAAAAACAAAGGTCAAATGAGCCTCTCATAGATTATGTTGTTAGATACAAGACTATTCTAGATAAGTTAACTAGTCACATGGTTGATTAAGAGTTATAAGACATCTTTAAATAGAACCTTCTACCAATACTACATGAGTCTATTATGTTCAAAAGATTCTCTTCATTCACTAAATTGTGTCATACACTCAAAGGAAGAAAAGTCAAGCTAATTTTAATGGGCAAACTTAAGTATTCAAGTATCCTAGACACAACTAATAAGAGTAACAACAAAGTCCCATACAAGGTCAAAATCAATGATAATAAGAATTAGAATCAACCAATAGTTAATGTGGCTTATGAGCCCCCATAGCGTGTGGTTCTATCAACACCTCATCATTGTGCATCTACCAATCTACCAATTTTTCTAGCCAAGGTTTTATAGTAGTTATTAGAATGTAACATCATCACTCTCCCTCTTATTCAGGAAGTAGATCTAGCAAAGCCTCTTCCATAGGGATATGATCAACATGCACTCTATGATTTTCACAAGGTACTAGGCCATACAACAAATAGATGCATCAACTTGTGACATAAGATACAATATTTGATTGATGATAATCTACTTTATCTAGGCACTTTAATTGATCCTTTAAATTAAAAACCAACATAGGATAAATCTTTGAAAAAAAAATTAGACCCATTTTCATAGCATTAAAAACAAGAGCAAGGGGACAGATCAGGTGTTCACCATACATACCAAGCACCTTTAGTTGAGTAATATCCTTTTAGTGGTATGATAGGGGTGTATGAATCCAAAGTTCCATCCAAGCCTTTGATATCATTTTCAAATCATGATATTATTGAGGATAATATAGGTTATAATGCACTATTTATCAGAGCACATATTGAGAATTAGCCTATTCATAGTGTTCTCATCAACAACAGTTCCAGTCTTAACATGTGCACTTCACACTTCTACAATAATTAGGTTTTTCAAAGCTAGATATCACTCTGATAAACATAGTTATCAGTGGTTTCAATGGGTATACATAGAGTTCATTAGGTGAGATAGTATTTCCATTATAGGTTGGTCTTACATATGTGGCCACACCATTCACTATAGTTCCTAGTTTAGGAGTTCTTGACATATTAATTGGTTGATCATGGATTCAAAAACTTAGAGTAGTACCTTCTAAAATTCATAGATGCATGGAATTCATTCATGCTAATAAGGTTATTATAGTTGGTGGAATTCTTTATGAGTCACCACTCCCCACTTTAGATCCATCTACCAGCTTTCAGTCACCAACTCTAGTTCTCCAACTAGTTTTACGTTCACCTCTAGTTTTAGTATAACTTCTAGTTATGATCTAGACATAGTTATAACATCCATCACTAGTATAGAGGGTTCATACACCCCCATAATTTTAAGATTCTAGAAACCTTCCAGCTTTAGTGTTCACACCTAGACTAGTTACATTATAGTCTCATACAGCTACATAGAGAGCACCTATTCACAGAGCTTCTTCTCCTACTTTTAGATGGGTCCCTAAGAACCCTATAGTTTCATCCACTTCTTATAGTCATATGGGGACCCCACATTTATTTTCCACTTCAAATATTTTAGAGTAGTTATAACATACATAGATTTTAATTGTATAATCTCAGACACTCCATCGTGCTTCATGATCACACATGATCCCATTATTTGATACATGACACCATGACAGGGGGTCTCATCTAAGCCTCATCATTTAGTATCACTTGCTTCCAACATTGATTTTACATATTATCTCTTGCTTGATTGTACATAGTTCAAATATTTTCAAATATATAAAAACAATATAATACTTCAAAATACAAAAAACATTCAAAAAATTGCAAAAACACCAAAAACATTTTTGATTGTATGCATCATCCATTTTTACATTACTACTCTCATGCTAGGACTTACATTTTATATTTTATGTTATTGTATGTCAATTTATCTACATTACCATGCTTCACTTGATCTTCTTTGAGTGTGTGCAATGACATCTAGCTATTTGATTGCTTCATTATACCCATTGAGGGGGCATTCCTAATTCTACATTCAAGACATACATTTATATACATACCCATTGGGGGCATATTTTACATGACTACACCATCCAAGCTATGCCATTCCAACACTACACACTCTGAGTTACCATATTGATTCACATTCCTTACTAGATTACACATATTATTGCATTAAAATTTCACTAGTACCTAGCACTTGTGTATTTCTTAGCATATATCTAGTCTTGTACTACACATGTTTTACATACTTTCACATTTTCTTTGATTAGTTAGATGTTTTTATATCTTCCATTTCTTACTTTTGATTTCATTCCTTAATTAGAATAGCTTGTGTGATTTCACTTTCTAGTTCTTGTTTGTCTTCTATTTGTGTCTTAGGATATTTTCTAATGTCCTTTACTTCTATTCATGTGTGTGCCTTAGAAAATATACCAATGTCCTTTGTTTGTACTCTTTCATGTTCTTGTGTCCCTTGTGCCAACTTTGCTTCTTCCACTTGTATGTGTATTTGGCATTTGAACATACCTTCCATTCTTATTTTCTAGTTTGAGTGACATGTGTCCATGTCCCTTGTTTGTATGACCCCTTGGCTACCCTTGTATGCTTCTTGTTTCTTAATTCATATCCTTGTTTTTTTTTACTCCTCACTATGTGTAACACCATGATTCTAGTCATGCATTTATCTTGATTTGTAAATTCCATGAAGGACATCATGCTCCATCCCTCTATGTTTACTAACAAACTAACAACTAACAACTATTATCTAACATTACTTGTCTAGTTCAGTATCATGCATATGATTTCACATTGTTATATCTATCTATGCATGCCCATATTGATCTAACAATCTCTCAATATAAACATTGTTATATCCAAAGATATCTTGTCAAATATCAATGCTATTTCTTTCATCTATATAGTTTAACACACTTGTAGGACTCTTTTCTTCAAAGGGTAGTCATTACAAGTTCATCGTTCATAGCCTTAAAAGAGGGGGCATAAAATAGGGGTTTCTCATAGTGATCAAACCTCCTAATAGTCAAAATAGTAGCATTCAAAACACTCAATACATAATCTAGAAGTCAAAGTGGTCAAACCAAAGCAAAAAAATGGTGACAATTTCTAATCAATAATTAGTTTTTACACCAAAAAATAGTGTTGGAAATGAATATTAGAACCAAACATAGTAGTTTCCACATTTTGGTGCTCCTATCTAGGTAGGAAAACACTCAAGGATTCTATAAATAGGAAAAAAATTTACCTTAGGGACAATTTTTGCACTTCTAGATTAGTCAGATTCAATAGTTCTAGTATAGTTTTCTCAGAGAATCCAAATACAGGGGGGTTATCATGTACAACATGATGGTTCTTACTTTCAGTTTAGATTAGGAATTTTTTCATAACTTACAAATTAGAATCCATGTTCTAGACATTAGTGATTGAGGGTAATGTGTGTGGCACATTGATCTTATTTTCTTTCTGAGTTTAGTTCATACCTAGGCATTCTTAGTAGTTACATGCCTTACTCCATCTACAAGTAGTTAGAATCACATTTGAGTTAAAATTTCATACAATTTTAGCTTTCCAAGTACCCAAGTTTCCAATTAGGCTTTTGCATAAGCATTTTGTATCAGTTTTGGAGAGGATTTCATACAAGCCTAACCTTCATATTTCAAAATGGCCAAGAGTGTCCAAGTTTCAAGCACAAATTTAGACTATCCATGCCACATTATTATATTTATATCACATCCATGAGATCCATGATCCATCTCATATGACATCTATGCTATATTAGATCACTTCATAGCTTCACTTCATTGGGCAATGATGGAGCCAAAGATCTAGCTAACCTTTGTATTCTTGAGCCACCTATTTAGAGGGATTGGACACACATTTCAAACATTGATTAACACATGTATGATTCATTAAATTCACATAGTTGGTGACAATGGAGCCAAAGTGATAGCCATTGCATTCTTGAGCCACTTTTTGGGGATTTAAGCACTCAAATCCATTCACAATATTACTATTGATTTAACACACACTCAGCATCATCCAACACATTTTAGCATCATAAAAAGTTTTGTATTGGTTCACGTACATGGTGAGGTGTATTATTTCCTTTCTCTTCCTCTTACTCAGCTCCTGTACATTCTTATTTTAGATATAGTTTGTCTAATAAGAACTGATCTACTTTATGTTTTGATTGAAAATTCATAATTCATAGTGTTATTTCTCTATGCACATCCAACATCACACAATTTCATGAGCTTCACCTTTATAGGTAAGTTTAGGTATGCTTCTTCTTTTCCTTTATCCTAGTATTTCACTTTGCTACATCACTAGAATAAAGAGGGTTAAATATAGTAATGTGAAATGTGAAATTGTAAAACTTAAATATGGCTAAGACACATAATACATAGGTCCTCCTGTTGGCTCACACAACCTTTCTAGGATACTTCTTTCACTTATTCCCAATCATCCAAAGCTTTTCAGACTTATCCCTTTCAAACCTAGGTAGCCTTTTAGGAATAGATCCATCCCCCCAAGTCTTATCTCGTTAGGAAAACAACATCCAAATAGGATAGGAGCATTGGAACCCAAGGTGTCCTATTTTTGGTGTTATTATCCAAGTTCATTTTTGCTTCCAATGGTTAGATTGTTCTAGTTCCTTATCTTTTTCCCTATCAGGATCATGTAAATTCATTTAACCCATGGTCATTAGTTTACCTATAAAATTCCATTTAGAAGGGTTGACACTCATTTTCAAGAGAGATGTAAGAATACAAGCAATTACACTTGAGCACTCCTCCCTATTATTTTCACATAGCCTTCCAACATTGTTTCAAGCCTACTCAATTTATTAGACCAATCCCTAGCCATTTGAAGCACATCTAATTTTTCATTTGAGTTGCATTGATCATATATAAATTACACAAAACACTTCAATGGGATAACTACATTATCTTGATCCCTCTTCATATTATTGGTATGTAGGTAGCGTGCCCACACATGAGGTGTGAAGTATGTCTAACGTATCCCTTACACACTAACCTTTTCTCTCTCTTTTCCAAGTTTGCATTCAAATTCAAGCTCTAGGAGATCCTAAGAGTTTTTAATAATAAAATAGGCACACAATGAGCTCTGTAAGGTCCTCAATCCTAAAATTTTAGTGACAGGGTAACATAGGCATTCCAAATAGAACCCAAAAAGCTTTCAACCTCAAGACAATAGCACTAGAATAGGACTATAATGATGGTCAATAGGGTGTCCTATTTTTGATGTTCCTATACAATCAATAAAAGAAGTATAGAGACCTATTTATGATTGTTTCTCAATCCTACTCCTCCAATATCAGACCTTATCTTAGTTTAGATTAGCCAAAATAAGCTAAATTCTAATCTCTCACTTCCTACTATATTTAGAAAAGGCAAAAATAAAATTTATTTATAAAATTAGTAGGTTAATTAAGGCATATTTATTTAATAATTTACATTGCTCAACCCCTATTATTTAGGAATATAACTCTAATATTTTGAAAATAATAAAACATTATCCATATACTGGTAAGTGAGGTGAAGCCTTGAGGGCCTATTTGTATCATGTTCAATCAACCTGTAGTGCATATTTAAATAAATGATTCTACTCTCTAGGTTTATCTTATACTATTTTTTTTATGACATTGATCAGATTCTTATTTTTTAATTCAACCAATCCATTTCCCTTTAGGTAATGGTTAGAATATGACCTAATGGTGATTTGATTATCATGGGTCCATTCAATGAATTCAACTAATTATAATGCTAGCCCATTCTCACAAACTAAAAAAATGGGGTACCAAATCAAGTTATGATGTTTTATTCTAGAAATATGATTACATTTTGTGCTCTAGAATGCCTTATACCATTAATTCAGTCCATCTAGTGAAATTATCTACGGCAATGAGTACAATTATTTTTCCAACTGAAGAATTCAGGTTAATAATACCAATGAAATCTAAGCCCAATCAAGTAAATGGTCTTCCTTCAATAACATGATGCAACAACATTGATACATGTACTTATAATTTTTTAGGACCTAACATTGATGTCATGTTATTACATGAACATGTGGATACTTAAAGATAGGTGCCTAGTAATAACCCATTCTGAGGATCTTATGGGTTATGGTGTTCTAGATAGATGACCATGAACAATATTTTGGTGTAAGTTCTCTATAATTTCCTGATCTTCTTCTCATGATATGCATCTTAGATAGATGCCTTTATAATTTCTTATGAATATAATCCCCTTTCTAATCATGTAGTGAGAAGCTTTGATCCTCAAATCTATCCTCTTTTCTCTATTGAGTTATATGAAACACATACCTATGAGTAAATTTTTAATGATGTTAGTATATCAATATCTTATAGATAGTTAGGTTTCACAAACATCCTCAATGGTAATTACATGGGTCAGGCTCAGTCATAAGATAAATGTTTACCTATCCTTTGATAATTTTGGGAGGCTTTATTTCTAGGTTAAAATCCTAAAAAAATTCCATCCATTTTCCTCTATGATTTCAAAATTTATTCTACCCCAAAGTGAGTTTGATAACAAGGTTTGGTATTATGGTAATGGTCTTATTATTTAATATGCAGCATCAAAAATTATTTACCACTTTGATAAGGGGAAAACATTATTTATTTATCATGGAATGTTTAAGCTCTAATTATTTTAAATTTTTTCTCATAAATGTAATAGGATGCTCACTTCTATC
Organism: Torreya grandis; assembly: GCA_037957365.1. Taxonomy (NCBI): domain Eukaryota; kingdom Viridiplantae; phylum Streptophyta; class Pinopsida; order Cupressales; family Taxaceae; genus Torreya; species Torreya grandis. The sequence continues at coordinate 360,835 of JARHVA010000968.1, forward strand.
CTTATTTTGAGTAAGCATAGTGGAAATAATATATTCTAAAGTAAATGAATGTAAGAATAAATATTTAGTGAAGTTTGGTCTTATTATTATTGGGGATTGAGATATTGCATCTTTGATGTCTTGAAAATACTTTTAGGCCTCCAGTTTCCACTCTACTTTATCACATTGCTTGAGCATTGCATTCAAATGTTTGACAAAATTTTCAAAGATTGAGATAAAATTCCTCACAAAATTCATCTTTATAAAGAAAGACTTGAGCTCCTTTTTGTTTAAGAATGTAATATTTTAAATCCATTGAAATCTATCTATGTCAATTGTAATTCCTTATTTGGTGATAATTTTTCCTAATATATTACCTATAGTAACACCAAATATTCCCCTCTTGGGGTTTAGAAATAGGCCAACCCTTCTACATCTTTCAAATATTGACTATAGATGGCCTACATGATCAATTTTATTCTTTGAGAAAGTAGTGAGGTCATCCATGTAAATGATTATTCATTTACCTATCATCTCTTGGAATGCATGGTCCTTTTCTCACTAAAAGGTAAATCCTATGTAAATTAGGCCAAAATGCATCTTCTTGTGCACATAAGTACCCCACTTTGTGGTAAATGTAGCCTTCATTTTAACTTTGAATTCAACTAGCACCTGGTTATATATATATATATATATGTATATATATATATATATATATATATATATATATATATATATATATATACATACATACATACATACATACATACATACACACACACACACACACACACACACACACACACACACACACACACACACACACACACACACACACACACACACACACACACACACACACACACACACACACACACACACACACACACACACACACACACACACACACACACACACACACACACACACACACACACACACACACACACACACACATACACACACACACACACACATATATATATATACACACACACACACATATATATATATATATATATATTTGTGTGTGTGTGTGTGTGTGTGTGTGTGTGTGTGTGTGTGTGTAATCCATCTAAGAAGGAAATCATTCTAACACCACTTACTATTTAAATTACCCCATACAAAGAAGTTAAAAGATAGTTATCTTTCTAAAAATCCTTATTTAAGTTCCTAAAGTGAACACATAATCTAATTTCCCCATTCTTCTACCTAATTAGAACCAAGTTAGAAACCTAGGTAGAATTTTTGATAAGGAACACTATTTTTACATTTAGTATCTTTTCCACTTCCTTCTCAATGAAATTATCCTAGACCTTTGTCTCTACCTAAATGACTTATTGTCTAGCTTCAATGAGATTGTATGGGTGGTATCCCTTGGGTTTAAGAGCTTAAATTATTCATAAGTCCACATAACCACATATTTATACTGGGTGAGTAAATACTTCACCCTTTGTCTTTCTTATAGAGTGTAGATGAGTCCAATGTTGACATAGCATAGATCACAATCATCCCTAAATTCTCCTTCTTAAACTCATATTAATTTAATTTAGGGTACCTTTATTATTGGGCTTGGGATCTAGATCAAACACCCTTTCCAAATAAACCATTCCTAAAGGTATATGGTTTTATTTCAACTGAATGACTCCTCCCAATTCCCCTCATCATAGATAACTAATCTCCTTATCTTTAATCATCTAAGACATAAATTTCCCTAAATTGGTTAGGAATTAGATAATCTAATGGTCATCATCAAATACCTATAATTTTTACACATTAATAGGAACAAATGGATAAGGTAATATCTTGATGGAAAACCTATACACCTTAGACTCTTGCAATGGTTTTAAGTTGGTGGCTGAAGAATTTAGTGAATTAGTATCCTGATTTTGTTCTCTAGGAATAACCACTATATTGAATACCTTAAAAGACTCAATAAAATCCAAAGCTATGTGTTTTTATTTGATCAGCTATGATAACTTGTTTTGGTATTTTTTCCCTACCTAATTAATTACCAATTTTGACTCTCTATATATTAGGAGCTACTTGACCTTATTTTTGAGAGTAAACTACAATCCCAAATTTTTTGCCTCATACTATACTCCATTATTGGTACAAGGGAAGTATAACTTGTATGATACTAGGTACTTCATACCTTGTGGATCAATCAATTAAACACTAATGTTTGATCTTTACTTGGATCTTTCACCATCAAAATGGAGAGTCCACAATTATGAAGGTCCATGGACTTCTAATTCCTATAGCTCATACTTTGTGTGGTAAAGGTATAAATTCCAAGGTTAGGAGATTTGTAGCTTACCTCATGATTTTTAGTATAGTAATCTATGATGGAGCCATTCATTCTTGGTTCCTAATAAATTCAAATCTAATTTTTAATACATCTTCATGGGGAAAAACATGAGAGAAGTCTATTACTACATACCCTTTCAACATCTTTGACAAATATCTACTCAAGAAGAGTTTGTATTCCTCTGGGATATCTAACACAAGTATGCCAATAATCATCTTCACAAATAGAATATATTCCACTTGAATTTGTACATCATTTAGTTCTAAAACTATATACACCATTGTTTTGTCTAGCTATGAAACCATCCTCTTAGATGGGATTCAATTCAATCCAAGATTTTGACAAATAGAAGTTGGAATCACAATTACCAATTCTCTAGAATCAAATAAGCAATTATGAATATTATTTCCAAATGCACTGATGGTCAATAAGAATGGAGGAACTTCTAGCTTACTATTATATATGAAATTTGTATGAGCAACCATTTTCTTTTTTACAATAGGATTTCTTGTGATAAACCTCCACATGAACTCCATTTGTTCAGTGATTTGAGCCAATTCATGAAGTGTGATGTTTTATTTAATATTCTTCATGTTATCAACAATATTTTACCCTCTTTTATCTATTCCTTATTCTGAGGCTGATCAATCCTTATTTGGTGGAATAATTTTATTATTTGGAAGAGTAGATGTTATGAAGGATTGATTCTTCCTTAGATTATAATTACCTTTTTGGTACTAATGGAAGGTATATATCTCATTAGAATTATCCTTTGGTATATTATCATCCTATCTTGATAAAGGAAACTCATGAGTTTCAAAAATCATAGTGGTGTTTGAAGAACTAGATTCATGGGGGAACTTTGGTGGGTTATTCATCAAACCTTGCCTCACTATTTATATTTGGAAAATCTTGAATGCATTCAGCACATTCAAGTTCACCATGCTATGATGTATTAAGAATTTTTCACCAATTAGATATAGTTATCTCCACTTTATTGATTTATAAAAACTTATTGGGTTGTTATTGTTCTACATTATTTGTATACCTATTGAAAGGTCTATTATAGCTTTGAAATCCATAATTAAAATTATTAATTTGACCTGTAACATTACCCATCTTCCTCTGCATGCTCACCAATTAATTTCTTAAATTTTGGACCATTCTTTGTATAGAATCTAATTATGCTTTGGTAAAATCCATACCCTATAAAATTGCAATATTGAATGGGATTGCATGTTTTTTCTATTGATAACCATTCATATGTACATGATTATTCATATAACCATAGTTCTGATTTGGTGTTTGTTTCATTAGAAGAAGAAGTTTATAAAACTAATTATGGTTGAATGAAGGAACATTTTGATTCACATGAATCACTTGATTAAAAGCTAGGAAACTGACATTATTGTTAGGGGTGCTTGGTACATGAAGATTGAGGTGTCTATCAATATTGATATCTTCTTTGTATGCTAATGTTAGAGTGTTGGCAACAAAGTCTCTTCATAGAAACACTATAGTAATTAGATCCAAGGAAATTTTGTACAAATCCAATGTTATATCTTGTTATATTTTAAATATTGGACTCATTTAGGATTACATATCTTAAATCTTGTGTTAAAATCCTAGATTGGCTCATTAGGCTACCTTTTTATACTGGTGAAATGTTGATACACCAAATTGGGGCCAATAACCTATCCAAATTGGGTGATAAATATTATTTGACATAGATTCTAATAATTAATTGAGTTTTCTTAAATATTGAGGTGCCAATTATAGTTAGCATCCTATAATGTGAATGGGAAAAGCTTGAATGAAATATATTCATTATTAACATTCATTAACCTCAAAGCAACCTTGAAAGAATTGATATGTTCCTCTACCATTCTTCCTCTTGAAGGGGATAAAGAAGGTAGATACCTCTCTAAATTATTTGGTAAATTATGCATGTCCTGTAGGATAGTTAGAGAATATATAACTAACAAAGGTGGTTGATCCATAGGTTGATTAATAAGATGGATATTTATTACTTGAGAAGGTGACCTAGACCAAGGTAAAACATAAATAACTAATGAAAATATAGGCCTTAAATGTAATAACAAAATTGAAATCAAAAGACTAGTTTGGGCCATAGACCTGGAAACTCTCTTGGGTGTCTCTTGTGCAACCCAAATGTAGTGGATAAACTCTCACTATGGAAGCCCCATAAGTGGACCCCTTCTAGTGCCAATTTTTTTTCTATTAATGTGGTTTTTATGCACACCCACATATTTAATGAGGTAACCTCTAACATTTTAGGATCTCAATGGAGGTAAAAACTAGTCCAAATTATGAGTTGTAGGTATGGGTTAAATAACTAGGTGGTGGAATAGCATGCTAAACATATAGGTTGTTAATTGGATTTTCATGAATGGAACCTAAAGTAAAATTAAAACCTATTTGAGTTGGATGGATGGACCTTATTCTAAAGTATGTATATTTCAATCAAAGAAACTTAAAAAAAGAGGGACATGTAGGGCATAATAGAAAGATTTATGATTCAAAGAATGATCACTTTATAGTTGGCCTCTTTATGGAAAAGTTTTATAATACCAATGTTTGCATCTAATAGTTATTTTAAACTCACATATAAACATAGAAAGAGGATCTAGGGAAGAAGTGATATAGTAAACTCTAGGATCTAAACTAAAGGTTGCTACCATTAGAGTTATTGTTTCACACCCTTTTTTATTAGATTATAACTTGGATAAGAGAGGTATCCAAGGTAGTTATGACTCACAACTAGAAGGTTGTATTAAATAAAACACTTTTTCACACTCAAATAATTGAAATGATCTACCTAATTACATAGATCCAGGGATATTCATTAATTTTACAATAGATATAAACATATTAGATAATCATATATCAATAATAACAAGAAGGAATCATCTATAGCTATTGCACACAACAAATTTTTTAATTAAACAACTAAGAAAATAAAGCATAGATAATTACATATAATTGGAATTGAGAAACATGACATAGTTGTATGATAATCAAAATACTTATTCTTGTATTGATACTTTTCCAACCCTTTGAAAATAGTGATTTACATGTGTGTGTGTGTGTGTGTGTGTGTGTGTGTGTGTGTGGGGAGGGACCATATCTTCTATCAAATTCATGAAAACTTATAAGGTACATGTCTATAATTATCATGTGAGTTATAATTCATGCAATGCCTACATTTATAACTATAATTAATAATAACTATATCTCTAAAATACATTAAATAATATAGGTTAATGTAGTGTGTACATTCTTTATAAAGTCTTTAGTTTATTGTTACATGCATATGACATATAAAAATAATATTCATACAAAATTGACATAAAATTAGCCTCAAAAGACTAAGGTTTAAATTAGGTTTATGGTTGCATGGTTGATCCCAAATTATTAAGAGTAAAAAAAGTGGTTGGATAAGTTGAACTAGATGGTGGGTCTATAGCCACCTTTTTCTTTGCTTCCAACACCTAGTAATATTTGAAACCTACCCCATGCTGAAACCTAGTGATGTCCATGTTTAAAAGAGGTGGTAAATGTACCCTAATTATTTTCACCATTAATCATATATTTTCAAATTAGGTGGTTCTAAAATACACCCAAAAAATCTCTTTTTTGGTAACCTTCTTACTCATGAAATTGATTTTTCATTTAATTTATTCAAATACCAACCCTTGAATATTATGCTTGAAATTAGTAGAAGCTTATTAAAGCAACTAGTCAAAATTAGATCTACTTATTACCTACCCTATGGATTCTCTATCCTAGGATAGATTTAGTTCATCCAAAATCTAAAAAAATAGTTTGTCATGCTCTATAGACTTTGGTATTGAGGCCTTTTTATTACAAACCTAGTCCCTAGCCTCTTACATCTAGATGACAACCAAATTGAATTCATTAGATTAATCTAATGGTGTCATAAAGTTAAAATGAATATAAGACTTATTGGTTATATACGTAATAATAAATTTCAATTTATTTTCATATTTTTTGTAAGAATTAAATAATTTAGATATATTAATAATATGAGGAGATAATTTAGATCTCATATAACCAATAACATCCAAGACATTGTATAATATAAGTTCCACATTTTGAACATCATTTTAAAATTTTTTGGGGACATGAAAAACCTATTATTGCTCCATTACTTATTCTATCTCTTGTTCTATCTCCCTTCTAGCTTGTCTAGTCTCCTCATGAAGCTCTATCAAAGTTTTTTTTGAGTCCTAAAGTAGGAATTCAAATATTCATTATAGAGGGACTCCCCAAACCTTTTATTCTTCTTATTTTATAAAGATAATACATCTTTTATCTCTTAAAAATTATGCCCCTACTATAATCATCCTCAATATTCCACTTTTTGGCTATTTGGATGGTCTTTGTAGATTTTTCAAAGATGAAATTCACCAAAGGAAGTTATGTTATTGTTAGATTGGGAATTTAGGAGGCCTAGGATCCTAAGTCAATATACCATTAAGTAATAAAAAATTTATTGGATTCAATTGGATAATAGTCCTAAATCCTAGTTTTAGACATAAGATCGCCAAAATATTGTCTCAAAGATTATGCCTAAAAGGGATCTGGTAATGATAGCCAATTGATCTTAGAATAATCAATACCACTGAACTAGGGCATTGATGGAGTGTATACATTAGATTATTCTTTCCATATTTATTCATTGAAACAATAGAAGTGGATAAGGTAGAACTTGAAGTAGGCATTAGTAATCACAATTTAGTGGAGTAATAATGTAACTGAGCATTTTTTAGAGTTTCTTTGGTTTTCCTAAAATGAACATTTTTAAGCTTGGGAGTAGTAGGGGAAATGGTAATTAGAGTGGTATTAGTTTAAGTGGAGTGAATAGGCATTAGTTAAATAAACCCAAATTATAAATAAATAGAACTTTAGAAACTAAGCGAGTGATGGATTGTCAATGAAGGGATACTAGAAATAATTGGGATATAGGAAATGAAACTAGTATTAGAAACACTAGAGTAAAATGAAACAAAAATAGTGGAATACATAATATAAGTCAAAGGTATGGTAGAAACATTAGGGATTGAGGTATTTGAAGGAGCAAATTACTTATCTGACTTATAACTCTCATGAATTGGTACTTTTCCTTTAACCCTTGAAGACATAATACTTTGGCCTTATTTAGTTCCTCATCCTCCTCTTCATACTTAGGTCCCATCTTCATGGATGCTTTTATAGGGTATATTAGTCCTTCTTATAGTGGAACTTCAACAATTCCCTCTGTAGGGGTTCTATAAATTATAGGTTTTATCTTATAACAAATTGTGGTTTTTCCATTTTTGAAGGAAGTTTGTTGAGTTAAAAAATGAGAAACATCCACTCTTGTGTTAACTAGACTTGAAGAAATGATAAGAATATCCCATTATTATACATTAGAATAATCAATATAAATTGGATCTTCTTGTCCTCTAGGACCACTAACAAGATATTTAAGTTCTTCCACATCTTTTTATTGATTTACAACCCTCATTACAAGTGGTGGTGTTTGAGATGGTTCTCCATGTGATGCACTAGAGACCATTGGAATTTATTCCACAACCTAATCTTGATTTATAGATTTCATAATAGGTGGTAGTGTTTAATATAGTCATCCCCTACCCAATGGTCACTGGTGAGTTTAAGAATTTGATAATTCCATTGTTGTCCATCCTTCTAGTTATGGAATCCTAATGGATGCTTCTATAATTGTTAAAGTAGGTTCCCATTGAATAATTTTCAAGAGTTACTAAATAAAAATGGATACCTTTTACCTATATATAACCTTTGAATCATCCTTCACATTAAAAACTATGAATTCATAGTCATAAGGTTCATGTTGGTATGGGATGTATATGCCTTTGATGTCTTTCTGGATTAGTCGATGAGGATAACAATATATGTGTGGCAGAGTCACCAATGAATAATACTCCTTGTCATTACAAAACTTTATAAAATTATTATAATTTGTATATCAAATTATATCAATCATCATAAAAGAGTCATGGAATACACCTTTCTTCTTATTCTTCATGTCTTTGTCAATACTCCACCATAACTAGTAAGCAATTTATTGATCAACTAGTTTGTCTAGGATAAACTTGGGGAGATGTAATAGGGAAACCTTATTCCAAATTAAAATGGTAAATATTGGCCAAAATTGGCCTACATATGAAATTTTTTTCAATATGTATAATTCCTCTCTCTTAGAACATTCAATAGCCTTTTCTCCCATGACTAGTCTCTTTCTAGTCTTGACTTGATGATGCAGTGTAATATCTTTGAAGGTCTTGATGTAGTTTCAAGAAATAAGAATAGTCCTTGTGTAGTGGATGATTTAATGATGTAAAGAGAAAACAAAACTCATGAACCTACCTCATGTCCCATTAAATCTTTTGAAACACATTAAGTAAGTTTTAAGGTGAATTTGGAGATTTTAAGGAAAAGGCCTAGAAATGGGTCTTGAATTGTAAGTGAAGGATCTAACTAGTTTCTGAGGTGTTTGAGAATTCATGGGTAGGAATTAGATTTTAAAAAAGTCTTATATATTCTAAAGAGTCAAAATCAATGTCTAGAGAAGTCAATTTACCCAAAAGATCACCAAAAGTGCATTAGATGATTTGAAGGGCTTCTAAATAGAAATTGTTAAGTGAAAAAATGACTTTTGAGGAAGTCAAATTGGTTTTTAATTCCTTATAGATAATTATGGAATTTTTTACCTATTTAGACATGTTAAATTCCATTTCAATTCATTTGGAGTGGAGGAGAGGTTTTTGGGAGCAAAAATATGCCTTTTGGAGCTTTGGTTGAGTAGGTTTCTAGAGGCTTTGCTTAATACAAGAGATAATATATCATATGAAATCACATATGGTTTCCATTATATCCTTTCCTAGGCCTATTAAATTATATTATATCACAATAACTGTTAGAGGTAAGAAAAACCTATTAGCTGTAAACTAGGCATGAAACATGTTTCTACCATTAATGGAGTTACAATCACTTTATAAGGTTTGAAAAAATAATTAAAGGTAATTTAAATCATAAAAAATATCAATAATTTTTTTTATTTCATATATGATCTTTTGATTCTTCATGCTAAGGGAAAACCATTTTGGGTAGTCTTGGACAGCTTTAGGAGAGCCTTAGGTTTTCACTCAGTATAGTCAGAAGATAGAGATTTGGGTAAGAATATTTTATTAATTTAAAGGGACCCTAGTGGACTTATACTTTTTATAATTTGTTTTTTGGTTAATCTTCCAATTTTTATGAAGAATCACTAATAGTGTAGGGGTGTCTAGATGACCTATTCATCTAGACAGGGTCCAGGTTTTCTTATTTTTATTTATTTTAGGATACCATGGAGAAGAATTATTTTGAGGATGTTTTATAAAATTATTATATCTCAATTTCATTTTGGTTTCATTAGATAATTCATCTCTATTAGGAAGTTTCACTTGAAAGGAGAAAGTCCTAGTGTACAAGTTGCTTTGATGAATTCTACTAGAAATATTATTTTCTCTTCATGGTGGTCATTCTCAAAGTTTAAAACCCTAAATAAATCATAAATAATCCCAAAAAGTCATGAAATTCATAGGTTTTATTATAAGAACCACCCTTGAGCTATTGAGAGTCAATATGTAATGGAAAACATGATCCAAACTGGCATTTTGAGCAAGCTTTTAGAGTGTGAAAATAAGTTTTAGGTTTTAAAATATATCTAAAATGGCTTGGGAGATCAAAATACATCTTTATCATGTATTTACACCAGTAAGAGTGTAAATTAATTCATCCAATCCCATAATCTCATCAAAAAACATGGGAGACCATCAAGAGCTTCATTCTAAACACATGATCAGGTACAATCCATAAATTTTCCATACATAAGAGGATAAGTGTGAATAGAGCTAACAAGTTTTAATGATTGGTCTCATGATTATATATTTTCATTGGAGTTCAAGTCAATTAGTTAAATTTTCTTTAGAAAAAAGACAAGGTAAGAAATAATAGGTTGGTCTCGAATGTTGTCAATGAACCAAATAAGAATTTACAATAGTTCAAGCTTCACTACAAGATACGATATTGATTGATCATGGAGATACACCTCCTATAATTTAAGTTACTCCACTTTAAGGACTATTAAAAAATTCAAAAATTACTAATACCATCCTAGTGCAAATTCAGTCTTGGGAATCAAGGTAAGAGAGACAAAACAACTTGGTTTCCTCTTGTTAGCATTTGTTAAGGTTGTTTTGTGAAGTTTAAGGTAATTGATGTTTCTTGGTTTCATCCCCATTCAATCACTCTAGTAACCCAATTCAAGTATTTAAAATAAAATTGGAGTAGAGAATGGGTAGGAAAAGCACTAATAAATTGTACACCTTGGAAACTAGCTTCTCAACTCCTCCTACACCTATAAAAGTGTGTAAAAACTTCGCCTACAGCTAAGCATAGAAGATGATCTTAAGCATGAGGATGGTAAAGGGGTCTATTGAAAACCAAGGTCATGTTGTATGAGTTAATTTTTAAATTTTAATTAAATAGGTCTCTAACTCCAATGAACTTCATAGACATTTTAAAGCATTAACACTTCTTACATCATATTGTACTCTACTACAATCTGTACAGTGTGAAAGCTCAAGCTTATTGAAGACTAAGTTGAGGAATGGGAATAATAATTTAACTCTAAGTGAGTATTTAATAATTATTATGTATAAAGTTTGAAATCAAGTTTCCCTATGATTATCAACTTGGACTTTCATCATCATATTCCCACTCAGTCTATACAATAGTCAAATCATGTTCACATACAACCATGTGTTGAAGGAGTGCACTAAAGTGAAAATGTACCAAAAGAATAAGTGTGAGATAGTTACCAATTAAGTTGGAGATATAATTATATTAAATTATCTCTTATATCATAATATCAACATCCAAAAGATCCTTTTTTTTTTGACATGTCACTTACAACCAATGCTAGCAGAGTGCAGGTTATCAAGCAAGGAAGAGAAATGGTATGATGATAAGGTGTATAAGATTGATATGTCTCTAATAAAGGGTAAGGATAATGTGATAAGTCTTATATAACATAAAAAATTAATTTTAATTAATCTCACTCCATTATGACAAGGTTAAATAAGACAAGCTTTGGTCATGAACCCGAGAAACATAAAAAACCAAGTAGCCAACTAGCTAGTTATAGGAAAAATGAGTTTTAGGGAATTTAGATGTATAATAAAGTTAAAAAATATGGTAAATGTGGTAATAATGAGTTTTTAATCTATATATAATATTTTTTTTTTGAAAAATATTTTAATTATTCTATATTTTTTCATAGTCCTATACTTGTCTATTGACAATCAACATGGGGCTAGGCAAGCTTTTCAGAGGGCTATAAGGTATGACTGATGATTTGAACCTCATTTGAAGGTTTGTGAGGAATTTAATGGTGATTTTATGTCTTAAAAATCTGGTTATATTTATCATATTCAAATTTTCAAGGCAAAATGAAGAAAAGTGCAAGTTGGCCAAATTAAGGATTTTGGTAAGCAACTATAGGCAGTCAAAAAAGGCATTTTTGAGGAACTTAAAGGCTTCGATGATGAAATAAAATTAATATATCAGTTGTATTGGTATTTAAAGGCTCAAATTAAAAATTAATGATCTCTTTATACCTCATAAATCTCAATATAAACCTACTTTATCTCTCCCTATGTCTTAGAGTTCTCATTTTTTGAGTATGTAACAGGCCTAAATTATTAATTTTGGAAGTTTTTATTGATTTATAATGGTAAAAAAATAATTTTAATAGTTTTTTTGGTCCCTCTAGGTCATAATTAAAAAATAATTAGGTATTGGTACCTCACAAAACTCAAAAAATGGATCTTAAACCTTGCATATTCTTACACGATCTTGTAAAGAGGGTACAAAGTTTTGAATTTTGCTCAATTTAAGGCATTAAATGGATTATTCAATGATTATAAGCTAATTGGATATATATAATATGTTAAAACATACTTTTTAATTATCATTTATTCCATTTAAATGTCTTTAATATCTATATATGGATTTTAGAGTGCTCTCAGCCTGTACAGGCTTGTACATGTAGCCTAGCTAGGGTTTCCAACCAAAAAACCCTATATCACCTATTCTAACTAGTGAAAAATCACAAAAACTTGAAATAAAGTATATTTATGCATGTGTTAAGTGAATCAAAAGGTTTTTTTTTGACACCATACAATATAGTATGGATTTCAGGTCTAGGGTGTGTGATAGGGCTTAAGAGGCCTGGAGGCATGCTAACAAAGGAAATACCTTATAAGTTTGGAGTCATACCTTGAAAATTTGTATAATGTTGTAAGGAGATATAAAGTGGTGTAAAATGGTCTTATATCCTCATGAATATTGATAGTTTATAGAAACAACAAGAAAATGTAAGAAAAAAATGTTACAAGCCTAGTGGTGTTGTTATGAGCTTGAGATGTGAAAGCGAGTATTGGTGGAATGAGATTGAAAGGATTTTAGTATTTATAAAAAGTGTAATATGATAATTAAATATCATACAAGTTTTTATATTTTACTCATAAATCATATAATGAGATTTGGTATGTTGAACTAGGAAAAGAGCTTGTGTAGAATGGCTAATGAATGAAGAAAGTCAAAGGAATGAACTAGAGAATGGAATGATGGTGGTTGTATCTTTCATATGGATTAAAATTAAAAAATAATTAATTATAATACATAAATAAGATGCTATATTTCTAGTTTAATATGTTCTCCGAGGTCAAATAAGACACCATATAAAAACTAATATGGGTTGGTTTTCCAACTCTCTAAGCATGAAGGGAATAAGAGTAAGGGACTATGAAAGGGTTCAAATATTTAAGATCATGTATAATCTATAAGTTTTTAATGATTCCATATTTTTAAGTTTTAATTTCAAATAAAGGTACCACAATTAAGATTAATCATGAAAATCAACACCTACAACCTGGTTTGCCACCTTACTTTATCAAAAACAATTATGGAGGTTCTTAAGGCATATATACATAGAATGTCACTAGGATTGTGAGGTGTTATTTGATTCTTTGGAAAAAACAAGGTTTCTTCCATGTATGAAGAATCATGGATGGTGTGAAGATTCCTTTTTGTCTTTTCATTTAAAATGTCCCAACACACACCCATACACCTTGTAAAACACCTACAGCCATGAAGACATAGGTCTACCTCCAAGCATGAAAATTATGAGAGCATAAGAGTTAATGGAGGAGTTATGTGATCATATAAAGGTTTCATAAGAGTAAGGAAGATGATAACAGGGTCCAAATAGGAGAGCTATCTTTCAATCAAGATTCACTCCATGATCAACCTTGAATGTTTACACATAGCCATGTTAAGGGTCAATTACTTTAATTCATCCATAGCCTAAAGGTGTAATTTCAAGATACATACACCCAAGGAGATAATCTTGTCAAATCACCCATGTTTTTAATGATGAATGGGAATCCTAAAAACATTATCAAGATCATGATATATACTTCCAACTCATCAAAGCAAGTACATAGGCATGTACTGATTTGGACTATGTTAGAACCTATAAAACACCTTTGAGGAGTGAATATGCCAAAGAAAGAGTAAGAGGAAGGTTTAAAATAAATTGAAGGATTAATTTTTAGGCTTAAAAATACTTTTATATAATTATTCATACCCAAGGACAAAGGTGAAAATATTAAATCATAGTCCTTTGATATGAAAATATAGTCAAGTACAAACATAGTCAACTTTTGAAGGCACTTTTGAAGGGTTTTGAAGTTTTGGGGCACTTATGCATGGAGTCAAGACATAAAATTTGGTATTGAGGGTAATATTGACATATTATATCCCCATATGATTTATATTTGGTATGAGAAACAATTTACATGTTCATTTTTTTGTCTTAGACTTGAGGCACTCTCCATGAAAATTTAGGTAGCCTTCTGATAAGTTTTGGTAAAAATCACCTACAGGCCTTAATATGCATGTTCCAAGCATTAAACGTGGTGGATATTTTAAATATATATATATATATATATTATATATAACAATATATATATATATACCTATAAATAACCTTTTTTATTATAATATAATAGGGTAAATACTCACTATTTTTTCACATTCAACCCCCTATCTGTTGACAGTCCAAAAGCAAGCAGGCAACTTAAGCTAGTTCTAGTAAAAATCACCTATAGGACTTAATATTCAAGATAAAAGTATGAAAATTTGTGGAGATGATGTTAATGAGTCATTATAACCATATATTATCTTTTATATTTCACTTTATTATTTTAAGAATCCACTATTTTTACAGTCACCCACATGTCGATGGCAATCACTAATGGAGCTCAAGCAGATTTCATGAAAATATATAGGTATACAAGGTGGTTTAGATCTCATATTGGGGTTTTTAAGGTAATTAAGTTTTTATAATCATTTATAAATCCATTTATATGTGATCACACTCCATTTTGATTGCAAACCATGCCTTTGATGGCTAGAATAAGGAGGTAGATAGCCATTCACATAGATAGTCCTAAAAAATCATGAAGATAAAAGTGAAACATGAGAATAAAAATGAGGTGAAAATGGATGTAAGTTAATTTTAAACAATGTATTTAATTCCCTAATACCCTATTAATAATATGTTCCTCAAGCCCTAAAACTTAGTTTTAAGCCTAGAAGCTAATCTTAAAGCCTGGAAGGCCTATATCACATTGAGGCACTAGCAAACACTATCAATGAAAGATAACACATTATTAATTTATGATGATATGTTTAAGGAAATTAACTATGTGTTTAAATAAATAATAATAGGATAAAATCTCATTTTTTCTCAAGGAGAAACTCAAACTTTTCAAGTCTAAGGCACCTAGTTCGATCCCCCTCTTTAGATGTTCATATCTTTCACTACATAAAGAGTTGGGCCAAATTATTTTAGTATGTTTTGATTAACCATATGTATTATAAATTAATCATTTATTTATTTTGATTAAGGTCCTGAGGTTTATAAACAATCGTTAAGACTATAAGCAGACCCATAATGCATGTAGAACACCACAAGTAAACTTCTTTATATACATATCTTTACACACCTTATAAATGGGAACCCAAGATTATTAGGTAATTTTAAGTGGTATAAAGGATAAATATTCATGGAAATAAGTTATAGAATGGAGGTCTACATTTTATGAATGATCACTAAGAATATAAGCATGTTTGAGCTACCAAATACCCTATTTTGACCATTTTTGAGTTTTTGAACTTATAGGCTAATGAAATGACCTGTAATCACTTAGAAAAAAGATATAACATGTATATGAATATCTAAATCTCATTTAAATCCTATATTTTAGAATATATTACCATGTGTGGGTGCCTAGGAGGCCCAAAATGGCATAAAAATGCATATTTTTGTAGGTCTTCAAAGAGATAAATGGTAGAAATGCATGGAAGAGGCCTAATGAGACCTAAATAATAATTATATGGAAATTTTATCCCTTCACAAGCATTTTGAGGTTGACTTACTGAGCTGAAAGATTAAAAACCCAAGTTTTTTGACATTTTGTGAATGGTTGTTAGTTTAATGGTGTTTTCCACCATTGTTGTAAGTTTTGAAGGTGCCATAAAACTTTTTTTATCCCTCATAGGAATTATATGGATGTTTAGAAGCCTTATATAGGTCCAAAATTGGCCCTCAATGTGACAAATGGTGTTGGGAGCAGGTTCTTACACATCTCATTGAAAATGGCTCAAGCTTGGAGACCTCCATTAAAGGAGTCCAAGAGATTTATAGGTTTCATGGAGCCTTTACAGGTTGAAGGTGCAATTTTGAGTTGAGAACAAAAAGATAACATAAAAAATAAAACAATCAAACTTAACCTTCAATTTCAGTTGAAAGCATAATGGGTTAGGATCATTAACCATGTGCCAAGTAACTTCTAGAAGTATAAGTGGAATGGGGTGTAAAAGTGCAAGTGGGAGAGCTTGAAAGTTGGAGAGTAAGTTTGAGTGTTAAATGAGTCTTATATATCTTTGATGTCTTTCCTTAAGGATAGTGGAGTGTGACATCACCATCCTCAAGGTTTTCTATCCTCTAGCACCTTTTAATGCCAATGAGAAGGCTTGAAGACCCTTTGGAATAATGGAGGTTAATTTGATGAGAGAGGATCAATGATTAATTAATTATAATGTTGTTGAGACCCCATGTAAGGTGGTTGAGTGACATTTATTGAATTATGATAGCTTTTTTCTCCTCTCTCTTCCCTTTTCTCCTATATTTCCCATTACTTCCCCATTTGTAACATATACTCTCATTTGACAAGGAAAAACCTTGTAATTTTATAAAAAAATAGACTTTCAAGTAATAAGACATCATTTTTTACCTATTTCTTGCTTGAATCTATTGCTATAGTTAGTTTGTATATGATTTCTTTATGGAAGGGAATCTTTCCTTGGTAATTGTCCATCTTTCTTGTATTTTTGTAGGTTTTCCACCATTGTTGTAGGTCTAAAACTTGTTATTAGTAGTTATTAGTGAAGGTATTATGTGATTTTCATACTCCTCCATAATTCATCTCTTACCTAGTGGGCCTAGTTTTGGAAATATTGATGCAAAATGACTAGTTGGAGGGATTGTATGAGTGAGAATCATCTTTGAACTAACTTAGTGTTATTTTTATGAAATTTGGAGTGTCCTTAAGTTTGGTACATCACATTATTTATGTTTTTTAGTCATACCTTTCAATATTTATATCCCTTTTCTAATTAGAATCAATAGTTTAGGTGAGATACCAAGAGGAACCAACCTTCTCTAGATGTTTAACCCCCTCACATAATACCCATATCTTGGGGTCATTCCCATTTTGTAGCCAGGAGTGAGAAAGCCTAAAGAACTCTTTCATGAGGGTGTAATTCTATTCTAAAATAGTAACCTTATAATTGGGATAAATCTAGTAAGTTCCCCTTTCCCCTTTCCCCAAGTGTCTTCCTAATACTTTTTGATACTCTGAGCAAGGGATCTTCATGAATTTCTCTCCGTACTTATGGAAGAAATTATGACTATATTCCTTGTATATGTGTAGATGTTTAAAAAGGATAAGAAGTCACATACCTAATTATTAATGCAACCTAGGGTGGGGATATAGAGTGATCTATTGTGCATATACATTGTGCTAATGATTGCATCTAATAGATATGAAATCATATATAAATAGCCACCCATGGGCCTCTTATTTTTATTAAACATTTTTTCTTGCATCCTTACAATCATTATCTCCCCTAACATAAAGGTCAGATCAGAAGTCATAATTAAATATAATAATGGTAACCATTCTAAAGATAATAGATTCTATGGTAACCATATAAACTATTAAATAATGCCATTCTGATGTGGATGCCCATCCATAATTTAATGATAAGGACCAACTCTCTAACGTTTAAAGTGACCACCTCTCCAAGAGTGATCCACTTAGAGCATTCTAAAATTTAGATGTTTTATTTCACATTTATACATAGTATCCATCAAAATTAGCATCTACAAATAGAATCTATAGATACCTATAAGAGGTATATCCTGAAATGCATGTGAATAACCATCTTACATTTCATGTGATGTAGCAAACCACCACTAGTTACCATGCCCATAATGAATAAATATCACAATAGGTTAATGCAGGGTATGACCTTAGTTTTGGATACTATAATATTAGTCTCTTACATTTAAATGGATACAATTACATCATTAATTGATTTTTCATGGTGGTTAGACTTTCTTCAAGCAAATGGATATCTACATCCTCTACTACATCCCAAAAAGCTAAGTAATTATTGTATTTATTGTCTAATACAATATATTAAAATATAGTTTCTATGTATTATGTTAAATCCTTGATTTGTAATTTAGAGGGTGACATCACCCCTCTAAATATTTTGGATGAGGAAGCCATTTTTACCAAGTCTAGTCATGTAATTCTAGTCTTCAATTTAACTACTTGTTTACTCACTATAAATAATTCACAACTAAATGAAACTATCTAGAGATTCAAGTTCTCTTTCTCTTTCAATTCACTCGAGCTCATTAGTAACTAGTAAGCAGGATAGATCTTTATATTTTGATAATATTTTTTATATTATAATAATTTAATTTCAGTTTATACACCATTAATTTCCAGTGTGTCTTATCTTTTTTGCTTATTTAATTCAAAATTTCCCATTCACTTTGGTGAGTATAACATGTAGTATTTTATATATGTTCATAGTAATTCCATGTATTTTCCTAGGAAAAGTATCATATTTTTGATACCTTAATGTAAGACTAACTATTTCATGTAGTTTTCCTTAAGATGTCGAGTGTTGGGTTTATAATTTGAAACATAATTCATGAACACAAGTTCTAAATAAAATATCCAAAGATAAATTCATGTGAACATAACCTATGAATAAAAAAATCATGAACACAACTTTTAAACACTTTTATTGAAGGTTAAATGTTGCACATAATCTTTCAAACACAAATTCTTATTAAAAGCTATGAAGCACAAAGTTTATGAAGTGCAGTAATTCCAAACAAAATATGTGAAGTGTAAAATATGTGAAAGAAAATTTATGAAAAAATATGCGAATAATTTTTTTGAAGAAGCACAAGTTCCAAAAAAAATATGAAGATTAAATATGCAAACAAAAAATTACAAAACAAAATTTTGATGAACACTTTTCATGAAGGTTAAATAGATGAAAATGATTAATAAATTCCAAAATCTAACCTATGAAAAAAATATGTGAATACCTAAAATTTGTGGGAAACACAACTAGGGAAATGCAAAGTATGTGAAGCCCATAAAATTTATAATCATTGTGCATTTTTTGAAAACCCCTATATATAAAAAACTCTTGAAATATATTAATAAGTTAGTCCAAATAGAGTAAACATGTGAAAATGTCCCCTTGTGTTTATACCGAATAATAAAGTTAGGTTCACATACAAATATATATATGAAAGAGGATTTTCAAAATAGACCTAGGCCTTTTAGAATATAGTCAACCCCTATTAGAAAGAAAAAATAGAGAATGGGGGTATGTTGACTACAATAGAAGAACTTAAAAATAAATCATCTTGTTAGGGTTAGCTAAACTCACATTATAGCCCCTTTTAACCAAAGTCACAGGAGTCTAAAGGAAAGAGACATAGGATTTCACTTATTATCTATATTCAATGCATAATCTAACACATTCTAAAAGAACAAATAGATATATAATTGATAGTGAAATTTTAGTAGATATATGGGTCCATTATTGTACATAGGCTATACTAAACCCTTGTAAAAAACACAAACATCTATGTCAATTATATCATTGAGAACTTGACACAAACATCAAGGAGGCAAAATGGTCAAAACACAAAGTGGGCTAATCCTAGAACCTGTTCACTATAATGAGATGATACTAGATCATTATCACAGTCTAAAATAGAACATAAAATAAGATATTCTCTTTATTCCTTGATTGCCTAATAATTATTATATTTAATGCACATATAAATAGATAAATTTCCATAAGTTGATATATATTACTAAATTATGAATATCATCATACTTCATTCAAATAGTTTTATTTTCTTAGTGTGTTTGTAAAACTAAAATTTCTAAAAACATTCTCATCAACCGGTCCCCTATATTTGAATCAATCCCTAAATTCCTATAAGGTTTCTCCTCCCAAAAAAGGTTTTTTTTTCAGATTGTTATACTTATTTGACATATCTTATTTATTACACATGTATAAATTTAGCGATACTTATTCATATATTTTATTTTGGCATTGTGCTTATTTTCTTTATGCTAATGCCCAAAATTGGAGTTCTTATGGGTTCTATCTTTCAAGGCCATAGAAAACCCCATCCTTTGGATAATTTTTTAAATTTTACTTTGATCAATTTATTGCTTATGAGGGTCTAATTTCATATAAAAAATAGATTCAAAACCCTTCATTTTCTTACAGCTATGATAATGAAATAACTAATGATGGAAATACAAGTATAATTAAACATGATGATAATCAAATAATTTTTTCATATGGTTATGAGTGTGATTTTGTTCCGTTTGAATGTGAGTATGAGGAGCCTAATTCTCGTATGTCTTATATCTCCAATAATAAAAGTCTAAAATCTTAAAACTAATTATTCTATTAGTGCCTCACATAAAAATGATACAATGGATATGAAAGAAGTTTAAATTAATGAGGTTGAAATTCAAAATGTTTTATTTATACATTTTATAGATGTACTAAAATTGAATGATCCTCTGTCTATTACCAATGATGCAAATATTGAAAAAATTGAATGCTTCTCTCCTATTTCTAATGATGTAAATGCTGAAAGATACCAATATTAAAAAAATTGAATGTTCCTCTCCTATTTCCAATGATGTAAATGTTGAAAAAATTGAATGCATTCCTTCTCTTCAAAAGGATGACAATAAGTTAAAAAATAATGTCCCTTTCCTATTTCCAATGATGCAAATGATAAAAAAGAATGTCTCTTCTTTCCCAAATGATGTTCATGGTGAAAATATTTTTTCTTCTCTAGATTGGTCAAATGAAAATATTGAAATTAATCCTCTTTCTTTAGCTTGTAATGATCAAAATTCATGTGATACTTCCTCCCTTATCTTGTCTAGATGGAAAAATGATAATTCATGTGAAAATCCCAAGAACGCAATGGTAAAAATGCATTGTTTGGAAACA
The DNA here is from genome assembly GCA_037957365.1 of Torreya grandis. Taxonomy (NCBI): domain Eukaryota; kingdom Viridiplantae; phylum Streptophyta; class Pinopsida; order Cupressales; family Taxaceae; genus Torreya; species Torreya grandis. Next base: position 381,953 of record JARHVA010000968.1, read on the forward strand.
TAATTCAATTGCTAAACATATTTTATTCATCTCTTTCCAAACTCAATAAATATAGATCAAATAAAATCCAAAATACATTGCCTACTAAAAATAAAAAGGTTACATCAAATATATCTTTCTCACATGATAATGACATAGAAAAACTAGAAAATAACATTGCATTCTCTCTCCCTCTTTTTTAATGTACAATTTAAAGACAAAATTACATTTTTCCCCCTTTGACTATTATTTTTATTTGATGAGGTAAAATCTAGGTTTTACAGGGACCTAGAACCACTAGAGTGCAATATAAGAGTTTTTACAAGATAACAATAGGTCTAAAAATCCAAATAACAAAAAATTGCAATAATCTAACAAAATCAAAAACAAGAAACTAGAACAAAATGAGGAGGAAAGTCCCTCTTGAGGGTCTTTAGCATATGCAATGTCCTTTGCTGAAATGATCTATTTTTACTTTGATATTTTTGCTCGAGTGCAGTTCCCAGGGCCTTCAGTTGTATCTCTAGGGAAGATCATTCTAGGGCACCTTTTTCATTTAACATGCATGGTGGACTACTTAGGGGGACCCACATAGGGGAGCCCTGAGTGGGGGATTTTAAAACCTTTGGTGATTGAAAGGTAGTGGATAGAGTGGGTTGTGCATAAAGGACACAATCCTTAAATATGGCTTTAGCCTATTTTTAAATTGAATTCCAATATTAACTATTGTAAATAAAGTATAAAATTTTATTTTTCCTCCTTCCTCCACATTTTATACTAAAAAGACCATGTATCTACAAGTAATTTTTCTTTCTTCTACTCCACTTGTATGTCACAAAATTATAAGTAATGTAGTACCTTATAATGATAATGATATCAACCATTATGTTATTCAAAATGATATAATATCCTTTTTAAACATGGGTTTCTCTTTATGAGATATTTCCAAACCATGTGATAAGGCTATTTTAGAGTATGGTAAATAATTTATCATTCTTATGTTTCATATGGATGGTAAGGTACAACCTCTAAGAAATATTCAATCTATTTACTAATATCTCCTTGTGATATGATCTCTATCTTGAACACCATGTTAAATATTCAACAATAAGTGAAGACTCTGAAGTTTCAAGTTTCTTCTCATAACACTACCTTTGAGGAAAATATATTAGAATATCAACCTATTACTTGAGATATTTTTTAATATCCTTATCCTTCAAACTTTATCATCCCTACGTTCTCTTCCTTCTATGGTCATGGGGATCCTACTACTAATTTTAAAAAATACGCACATTCCTTTGCATTTTAGAATAAAGATGGATCTTTGATATTAAAATCATTCCATCTAAGTTTATCTTAAGAGGATCTTGATTAGTTATATAACCCCCCTAAATGGTTCCTTAACAATATTAAAAAAAACTTGAAGATGTATTCTTATTCAATTTTTAAAAATATACCTTACCTAAGTTACCATTGGAAAATTTGAAAATATGAACACAAAGTGAGGATGAATCCATTCAATACTATTCTATCATATTTAAGGGTATATTATACTCCTTCAATTATACCCCCTGAGATTTGGAAATGAAATTTATATTTATTTTGGGCATTATTTTCCACATAGAGAAAGAACAATGCAAAAGACATTTACTTCATTTAAAAATTTATATTGGGATATTCATAAATATAAATGTGCCTTAACAAATAAAAAAATAAATAGCCCATTTCCCCACTTTTAGGAAAACATTATACAAACAATGCTTTCAAAACTAGTAACCAAACCAAGGAGGGTCATGAACCAATTTAAAAACTTGGCTAGAATCAATAGTACATACCAAAAAATATATACTAAATGAATTAAATAGGGGAAATAAAAATACATACATAATATATCCTACATTAAAACTACATGCCTCTACTAGAAGGTAATAACTTTAGTTTGATTGGTTTCAAGATAAACCACATGATATTTCACATAAACTATTGGATGAGTGGATGATAAAATTTCTTCCCAATTTCCACCATCAACCACACATGTTTGAAAAATTAAAATGAAAACCATTTTTCACCTACCATGGTATAAACAGGCACTAAGATAATGATTATTTTTCTCTTAGACAAAACTTTACATAATTGGCAGATCAGGGACACATTGCTTATCAGAATGATAAATATAGATATCTTTCGACTAATTCTTGTGGAGGTTATTCTAAGAGGGCTGATACATCCCACTTTACTCATTTTAAGGAAAACATGGTCAATCAAACTTTATATATGATAGACACTAATATATTTCCTTTTTTTAGTGTACCATCTACCAAGACTAATCTTTCCCACACTTATCCTACTGAGGAACCATTGGTTGATTGGGTTCTTGATAAATGGACACATGGAGGAGGCATAATTACATAACATATTTGGGTGAGTAAAATTTCACTTAATTATACATGAGACATTTCTATAGATACATCAATTACAATTATAGAAATAAAATAAGTATTTGTATTACCAAATGATTATTATAGTCAAGATTTCTTATATCTAGCCATGTTTCATTTCATTTGGTGATTACCTCACTGTCACTAGGTTGAAATTCTCATTTAATTAAAATATTTTACACCACTATTCAAAATTATCATATCCAAATATTTATTAAAAAAATAAATGTAAATAAATCATACATCCATGTGAAGCCAAGCATACCATCTGAACATTGTCATGTGTGCATGTGTGTGTGTGTGTGTGTGTGTGTGTGTGTGTGTGTGTGTGTGTGTGTGTGTGTGTGTGTGTGTGTGTGTGTGTGTGTGTGTGTGCACGTGTGTGTGTGTGTGTGTGTGTGTGTGTGTGTGTGTGTGTGTGTGTGTGTGTGTGTGTGTGTGTGTGTGTGTGTGTGTGTGTGTGTGTGTGTGTGTGTGTGTGTGTGTGTGTGTGTGTGTGCACACGCACATAACGTGCATATATTTACATATATAAGTAAGAATTCTATAAAATAAGAAAATGTAAATCATGTGTTGTGTTCAACACCATCAATTTTTTTTCTTAATTTTGGACCCATTAAAAGTTTAAAAGGTTTAGTTATGTTTAAAAGGGATTTCCATTGGCATTTATATGTGTATTTAGTAGGCTCAATTTTTAAAAGTTCTTATTCCTTATAAAAATGATTGTTGATCATTATAAATGCATTGGGAATTTCTTTATTATATAAATAAAATAAGTATGTGTATTACCAAATTATCATTATAGTCAATATTTCTTATATCTAGCCATGTTTCATTTCATTTGGTGATTACCTCATTGTCACTAGGTTGAACTTTTCATTTAATTAAAATATTTTACACCACTATTCAAAATTATCATATCCAAATATTCATTAAAAAAATAAATATAAATAAATCATACATCCATGTTAAGCCAAACATACCATCCAAACATTGTCATGTGTGCATGTGTGCGCTTGTGTGTGTGTGTGTGTGTGTGTGTGTGTGTGTGTGTGTGTGTGTGTGTGTGTGTGTGTGTGTGTGTGTGTGTGTGTGTGTGTGTGTGTGTGTGTGTGTGTGTGTGTGTGTGTGTGTGTGTGTGTGTGTATGTGTGTGTATTCAACACCATCAATTTTTTTCTTAATTTTGGACCCATTAAAAATTTAAAAGGTTTAGTTATGTTTAAAAGGGATTTCCATTGTCATTTATATGTGTGTTTAGTAGGCTCAATTTTTTAAGTACTTATTCCTTATAAAAATGATTTTTGATCAATATAAATGTATTGGGAATTTCTTTATTATACAAGTTTTATTATTTGGACTAACCTTTTAATGGTATTCAGAATTTTTTGCACATATGCAGATTTCCACATTCTAAATTTACATGTTTTACACTTTGTAAGTTGTGAATTTAATGTTTTTATGTCTTTTTAATTTATTTTCATGGGTTTTTTTATTCATCACAACATTTTTTTCCTACTTTGACCTATATGAACTCCTCAGTCCTCATGACTGTGTAACTTCTTTTGCCTTTGCATATTTGACACTTTACAGATCATGCTCACAACTCTTGGTTTTCACTAGACATGGACTTTGGTATTTTTTGTTATTCACATATTTTGTTCATAATTTATACTCAATAATTTGGTTTTTGGCATCTATTTTGTCATATTTTGGTTTTTGGAACTTTTGTTTGCATCTTTTGCCATGACTATGGCTTCACATATTCTGCATTTCAAAATATTTATTTAGAATCTACATTTCACAAGTTGTGTATAGAATTTATTATTTATAAAAAGTATTTTAGGTTCTTCTTCTTTGAATATTTTGTTTATAACTTTTTTCAATCACATCCTTCATATTTATCATATTAATATCATCACAAGAATTGGCTAGTTTGGTCTCAACGCAAAACCCAACACTTGACTTTGAAAGGCCTGTTACATGGCATAATTGATTTTATATGAAATTATAAATAAGGTAACATTGGTCGAAGTATATAGCATTCAATGTCTATTAATGTATACAAATACTACATGGCATACCCACAAAATTGAAGTGAAAAAGTTTTAATTAAACTAATAAAATAAACATGGAAATGTTGGACATTATGATGCACAAACTATAATTAAAATCCAATTCTTAATGTTATATTAGTGAATTATAAATATAAATATTTATTTCTGAAGAGATCAAGTGAATTTGTATTCATAAGATAATTTAAAGCCCTATCTACTTGTGTTCCTATGCAAATTAATTCTAGAAAGTGAATAAACAATTGAATTGAAGACTAGTCCTATGAAATCAAACTAGGTAGAAATGGCATGTTTTTATAAGGTATTTATGGGAGTGATTCAACCTTCTAAATTATGCATCAAAAAATCTTCAAAATACATAGATATTATCTTTGATTCTTCCATGTTCAATGATGAACATGCCAAATTTTTAGCTCTCTGGGATGTCACTGAGGATGTGGATGCCCATTCACATGAAGAGGCTTTGATATCCCCATAATAATAGTTGGTAGTGGATTTTATACCATTAAAATGTTAATAGCGACATTTTTCAATGGCTAATCCTGAGGTGATTCCCTACATCAACTTATCGAGGAACCTATTTTTCATAGGAAAGGAGATTGGTAGTGGTTTCCCACATCGCATTATCCTAAGACAATCATTGCTTACATTTTAAGGGATGGTTTATTGAGGTACCTATGGCTACCTATTATAGATGTCAATTTTGATGGATGTCAGGTTAAGTTATGTAATAAAACATCCATAATTGTGAATACACTTAGGAACTAGATCATTCTAGGAGAAGTGGCCACTCTCAAAGCCAAATAACTAGTACCTATCACCAAACATTGAATGGGGGTCCAAATTGGAATGGATTTATTTAATAGGTTATATGGTCACCCCAGTATCCATTTCCTCCACCTCAAATGGGTGACACTATTGAATTTATTGATGAACTTAGAGATGACTTTAAATATAGGAGATGTAATAAACATAAAACTATAGTAACAAATGTTTAATAAGGATAGGATGCACATGAAAATCTATTTCTATATTATTTCCTATTTGTTAGATATAGTCCTAGGCACCATTTATGTACATAATGGATATCTCTAGTGCCCAACATCATACTATATTAAAAATTGTGTATGTGATTCCTTTTCCTTCCTCCACATGTATGCATATACAAGGAACATAGTCTTAATTACTAAGAATGTTTACCCTTAAATATATAATGAATTCATGATGAAACCCTAATTAGAGTATTAGAGAGAATCAATAAATAATTAGGGACAAGTAGGGCTTATTGGATATACCTTGACTACATAGTGATCATGGTGATTGGGAACAAGGTTTCTCCTTTACATCTCCCAAGGTATGTCCCCAACAAACTTGTTGAGCATGAGATCACTTACCAATTGTGGTAAATCATGGATGAATATTTTAATAATAAGAAGAAGGGTCTATTTCATGGTTCATCCTTGATTATTGGCCATATGTGTTATACTACTAGAAAACATTTTAGAGAATTTGGAAAAAATAGAGATTACTAATTATTGCCTAAGTTTCCTCATAAGGATGGATTAGAATCTTGACAACATAATCCAAAAATGCATACAAGACCTTGGCATTACCTACTATCATAAACCATTCAAGCATGATTTCATATATTTGAATGATAAAGATGATTCCAAGGTTCTAGAAATAGAAAAATTAGATGGACTGACATACGATATTTTGAGATCTTTTCAAGCACAGATCTCTATAACAATTATAAAGGCACATAAAATTTTCCCTCCTCCTAGTGGATGGTCAAATATAGATTAGTGAACCTCCCTCTATTCCTAGTAGATGTAAGACTAAGGAAACTCCTCCAGGACACCACCCATTGTGTGATATCTATCAAGTAGGATCAAGGTGGGGAGGGAGTCCTTGTAGTGTAAGGTTATAACAACCCCATTGGGTTTTAATAAAATATTTAAAAAAATAATAATAATAATTAATTACACACATTCATCTTACATATTTCACCATGAGAAATATAATTGGTGATATTTAACTAACTCCATCCATTTATTTAACCATAAGGATTACATCTAATCCACTTAGCCAAGGATCACCATGAATAGATATAACAATAATGAATCATGTTAATAAATCAATAAACAATGCATCTAAATCATTAATGAAATAGTACAAATTTAGTCATGGATGATACAATCATTACATCCACTACTATAAAAGTATAATGAGTAAATATTATAGTTGTCAATAATAAATAATATTTCAAATAATAAAACATGATACAAATCTCCATGGAGCATGAGTCTCTATGACTCAAGTATCAATCTATAATCTCTAGTGTAGTCTCTAGTGTAGTAATCCATTTGGGAGGAAGAGCATCATCCAAGTGCTTTTCCACACCAACCATAGACCATAGATCCCCTACACTATCACCCAAAAAGTGAATGGACCTCCCTTCATGGATGGGTAGACAATGATGGTTTGGAAACCTAGAGTGACAAACCAAAACCCATGTATTATATATATCTAATACATAATGTGTACCATAAATAAATCCATTATAATATGATATCACATAAATATGAAAACTATATCAACATATGAAATGACAATGTTTAATTAAAACATTACTTTGGCCAAAGCTTTTAATAATTAATCATCTTTAGGATCAATCAATTTCATACACACCACTCAATCAAATTTCACCTCATCTTGCATTGATGGTGCTAATTAAGCAAATGGAATCTATCCACTACTTATTTAGAGTCATGAATGAGATACTTGGTTACAATATGTAATAATATAAAAATTAATATATCCATTCAAAATATATCCCCTTTAGCTAATAAAAATATGCTAAGTACATAAATATTAAATACACACATTTAGTCTATCAAATGTAATGTACTCAATCCAAAATCATCTAGTTTATTACTAAATAATAAACACAATCAAAATAAGTCCTTAATATAACATACCATCTAGGTAATGGCCATATATAAACTGTTAGTTACCCAAATCACAAGTAACTTATAATGTTATTTCATCCTTGAAAAAATATTATCACATAGGCTTATATATTTTTTCATATTTCACATATAAAACAAAATCCATACCAAAAAATCATAATGTGATTTATATTCAAAACTTATAATAACTTATTTTAATTATTTTAATAAACATCAAAATATATATAATAACCCACTTTCACACTTGTTATGTTAATAATGTTTTCAAAAAAAAACACAACTATGTACACACACACACACACACACACACACACACACACACACACACACACACACATCTCTGTGTGTGTGGGGCATAATCTCATTTAGATTTACAACATAGACAATATCCTTGTAATTTATACCATGTGTGTGTGTGTGTGTGTGTGTGTGTGTGTGTGTGTGTGTGTGTGTGTGTGTGTGTGTGTGTGTGTGTGTGTGTGTGTGTGTGTGTGTGTGTGTGTGTGTGTGTGTGTGTGTGTGTGTGTGTGTGTGTAATTTTGGAGTATAATTATAATAATATACAAATACTTTATTTTATACAGTAAAGAAGACATCCATTGTCTAATTCCTTAGAGTATTCCATATACTCTATGTTTATATCTAGTTAACAAAATAGCCCTATAACCCTTCTATAAAATAGACAAATCCAAATACTCTTGTTTCACTAAATCACACATATTTTCATGTGATTTAACATATATACATAATCAACCATTTATTCCAAATCTATTAAATCAAATTAGTCAAATCAATCAATTCAAAATAACATTTAAATTTAATGCATATGATTAAACACATACATTCAACTGACTATGCCCATCTTGGAATTTTTGATATAAACACTTAAAATTGACCACACACACACACACACACACACATGCATACCCAATCATTTTATCATCTGTCTAAAAATCTTATTATAATCATAGACTAATCTGAATATGTAATAATAATACATAGTCATAGTTAAACATTTGCATAGTTTATAAATAATGCAATCAATTTAAATATTATATATGCCTTATCAACATTAAGTTATTCATGTATATATCTATTCATAAATTTGAATGCTCATTTACCTACTCATAATAGAGTTGATTATATACATACTATAATTTTAATTTAAAATGTATAAATTTGTTTTAAATTTGAAGTAACATAGTTCCATTCAAACCCAATATTATAAATTTGTTTTAAATTTGAAGCAACATAGTTCTATTCAAACCCAATACTTTGAGCTCATATATAAAGGTACCCTAAAACTTATTATATTTAACACACACACACACACACACACAGATATATATATATATATATATATATATATATATATATATATATATATATTATATATATGTGTGTGTGTGTGTATATGTGTGTGTGTATGTGTGTGTGTGTGTGTGTGTGTGTGTGTGTGTGTGTGTACATATATATATATATGTATGTATGTTGTATTTATCACAATCCATTTTTGTATCAATCCATTTTTGTATAAAAGAACCCATACTTCTATACACAAAACCTAATTGGATTTATACATAGTCGATCCTTGATACAATCCCAAAATTCTAGTCTAATTTATTTAAATACCTTAATGAATACATGTCTTAACTGGCTTGACAACAAAACTATGTCAAGTTAAATAAAATATACCCATTAAGAAATAATCATTCTATGATTTAAATAGATATTTTCAAATTGAAAGAGTAGTTAAAGACAAAGATTAATTATATCCTAAATAACCATTTCAATTTATACATCTCTACCAAATTCACTTAGGCTACCCTAGGTTGGATGTAGGATTCTATGGAGGTTGAGCCTTCCACGGGGACCTAAAAACAACCCTTTAAAATTTTCCATAACATTCAAACAAATTAAAAACTCAGTAACCATTTCAATTCCAAAATCCATCAAACATTACATACACATGAATTTTAATTACAAAACCAACCTATAATTATATTAATGCCAAGGAAGCCATATATAATCATCTTCCCTAACTTAGACTTTCCTTCTCTTTCTATCTTCTATTCCCCTTATATGCATGCCTCCCACTCTCCCTTTATTTTATTTCCTTCCATCACCTTACACTCTTCCACTTTTTTCTCTATTCATAGCTAACCAAATTGACTGAAAATATGCATTAAAAAAAATCTCAACAAAATCCCCACTAAGCTACAATATGCCACCATGTAACCAAAAATCAAACTTCCATCATAATTTTCATAAGAATGGTGGTTAACCTAGATGCAATGAGTTATTATGAACCCTAATCATCTCAAAACTTCCCAAATACTCAATAAAATAATATTTAATATATTTTATAAAATATTCATGCCACTGACTTAACATCAACCATAGTTAGTATATCCAAACCAAATAAATGATAAGTCGTAATCCCCAATGTTATTTCATGCAATGTTGACTATTGACTTAGTAGATTAATCATTATCTTTCCATGAAATGTTTATTATCAACTACTCAAAAATCATAATTATTATATAACATGGTAAGAACATATATGATTTAAAAAGACTATAGTTAATTATTACCATGTCATCCATAAACAAACAGTATGCATTCAACCTCCATTATAAGTTAACCCACTAGGTTTAAAAAGTAACACATATGTTTTAGCAAACACTTCAACAAACATAATGATGTTTATAAAGCTATTTCATAGTGTTATTATGCATAACACCTTGCATGACATTAATAATAAATAAAGAGATTATTATTCATTAAGTCTTTTATAGGTCTATATCACTATGAAAATTGATAATAGTAATCTTTTAAACATAAATAATCACTAACAAACTGGCACAATTATGTAATAACATACATTGATTATTTATAAAAAAGAATCTAAACAAGCATTTGATAAACAAATATTGAAATATGTACAACACCATAATAAATTGTGATAAATTAGTTAGATATAGATTTATCAAATCAACTAACATATAAAATCAACTGTAACTAGATTAGTGAAATCATGTAATCATATAAAATGATCTAAAAACACAAAAGATCACAATAGGTATTAAAGTAGAAAATAAGCATACTATAACTATCTAGCTCAAATAATTAATCACATAATATGGTGTGTGTATGGGTTTTTAGTTTTGTTTTATGTCATCCCCCAACATCTCCATCTAAAAAGCCCTCGTCTGATGATGCTCTCCCTCCATCACACTCTAAGGAATGGATATATCATGCATCCACCTCATATCAATGAAGGTATTTATCTTGAAACATAATTATATCCATGAAATAATGTTGTATAATTAACAAAAATTATCATAATGTACATAATATAAAATTTCAACTATCTCATAGCAAGTCAATCATGTAAATTAATAAACATATAACTATCCTATAATTAGCATATAACATAAAGCTTAATCAAACATTAGTTAATCAACTAACAGCCATGATAATCCATAGATTAAATAGGTTTTTTAGCTTAGATTTAAATTAGGATGTGACATCTTTCTCCCTAAAAGTTGGTCATCATCTTGTGATGTTAATTCAAACACAAGTTTTGAATTTAAAACATTATTCAGTAGAAAATAATAAAATATGCAACAACAAATCAAGCAAAAAATATGGAAATAACCTATAAAAATCATCATCATCCTCCTAAGTGGCACTACCTTCAAAATATTAGTCACACTACACCTTGCACTATGATACTTATCTATAATGCAAACCGAGTCTACGAGTATCAATTATTATGATTAGTTTTACCATGACCATCCTAGGGTCTAGAACCTACAAAGCATTCCAATCCAACACATGTGAAGGATCAAAAACATATTTTTAAAGATAAGACACATAAAATACATTATGAAAAAGATCTGGAGTTGGTGGCAATGAAAGCCTATATTTTATTGGATTAACCACTTCCAAAACCTTGAAGGGTCCCACATATCTTGGCAAATTTTTTTTTTTGACTTCTCAAATTTAATCAAGATTTTATGAGGGTTAACATGTAAAAACACTTTATCACCTATACAAAACTACCTAATTATTCTCTTCAGATAATCATAACTTTTTTTTTCTATTATTGGCCTTGGCCAACCTTTGCCTGATTGTCTTGAATTTCTCTTCAATTTTTGAAATCATCTCAGTTCTAAAGACTACCATGTCTTCTAACATGTCCTAACTGATTGGTGTTTTAGACCTCCTTCTATACAATGTCTCAAATAGATCAATATTCAATGTTGATTGGTATGATTTATTGTAATCAAAATCACCCAATTTAAGGTACTCCTCCCACATATATTGTTTATCCATGTAATATATGTGAAGGAGATCTTCTAACAACTAGTTAACTCACTCTATCTATCTATCAATATATAGGTGCCAAATAGTGCTAAAATTTAACTACATACCCATAGCTAAATTTAGAGTCAACCACAACCTATAAGTCATCCATGGATATCGATCTAAAATGATCTTTTCTAGAAAACCATACAATTGATACACTTATTTGATGAATCTCTTCACAATCATAGGTGCATCATATATCAAGTTATTTGGTATTAAGTGGGCTACCTTAGTTATTTTGTCAATTAAAACAAAGATCATGTCATGTTTATTCTATGATAATGATATACCTTGGATGAATTCCATACTAATAACCTTCCACTTCCATTCTGGTATATTATATGGATATATCAATCTAGCCAGATGCACATGTTCAACTTTCACATGTTGACATTCTAGACAATGAGACATAAAATACACTGCATCTTTCTTGATTCCTTTCCAAAAATAGAGTAGTCTAAGCTCACCATGTGCTTGGTTACTGTTAGATTTATTGAATATGGGGCATAATGAAATTTCTTTAACATTTTGCTCTTCAAATTCTCTATATTAGTTACATACATCCTATTTTTGTACCATAAAAGACCATCACTCTCTACTTTGAATCCCTTATACCTAGGATTCTAAGCATTCTTAGACAATGCTTTCTTGACCTAATCAGAGAATTCATCTCCTAGAGATATTTGATTACTTAATCTTATAAAGTAATATTAATGTTATCCATGATTGATATGTACCTTCTATGTCTAAAAGCATCAATTAATCTATTATCCTTGCCTTTGATATAATTAATATCATAATCAGATAAGAACTCTAACCATCATCTTTTGTGAGCATTCAAGTTTAGTTGGGTGAATATATACTTGAGTCTTAAGTTATATTTTTTGAGCTCAAATGATTTCCCTAATAGATAATGACTCCAAACATGCAAAGCATCCATAATTGATGCAAGTTATAGGTCATGAGGGCCATAATTTTCTTTATATGGATTTAGTTTCTTGGTCTCATAGGCTACCACTAAGCTATCCTACATAATAAATACCCCATGTACATACCTATATGCATCAATGATAACTAATAATTATCCATTAGGATCAATAACTCTTAGCACTAGTGGTTAACTAAGCCTCCTTGCCAGTTCCTAAAAGGCTACCTTACACTTATTTGACCAAACAAACTCTAATTTTTCCACTAAGACAGGTAACTAGATTAGATATCTTAAAAAAAATTGGAATGAATTTCCTATAACATCTTGCTAATCCCATGAAACTTCTTACCTTATGCACATTTATTAGTGTTGGCCACTTCATTATAGATCTTATCTTTGATAGGTCCACTGAAATACTATCTATAGAGATACTATATCCCAAATACATGACTTTATTTTGGAAAAATGCACGCTTAGACAACTTTCCATATAATTTGTGATTTTAAAAACATTGTAAAACTAGTTATAGATGTTGTAGGTGTTCTTTCTCATCCTTGGAATAAATGAGGATGTCATCAAGAAAGACCAAAATAAAATGATCCGAGTAATATATGAACACACTATTCATAAGATTTATAAATGCTACTGGAGCATTTTTTAATCCAAATGGTAACACAGTGAACTCATAGTATCCATGTCAAGTCCTGAATGTTTTTAAAATATCTTCTTCATGGATCATCAACTACTTATGCCCTACTTTAAGATTAATATTAGAAAATATTGTTGCTTCTCACATTTGATCAAAGAGATTTTAGTCATATAAAATGTCAAAATTGGTATCTTGATTTTGGCTTGTGACACCCAACCCATAGGTCCCTCTTGCATTCTCTCTTAACCCTTCTAGACAATTTTTTGCTGATTCCCAGTCATCCATAGACTTTCGAGACCTGATTCCAACTCAAATAGACCTTATTTTCTATGCTTATTCCATCCCTCTAGGTCTTATACTTGTGATACAATAGCACCCAACTTGGACTATAGTGCTATACTCTAGGGTATCCTATTTCTAGTGCTCCTATCCAATCACATTTTGAGCTCAAATGACCATTTTCTCTTGATTCCTCTTCTTCATTGTGTCAGCCTAATGTGAATGCATCTAACCCATGACCAATAGATCTCTATAAAATTACATTAAAATTTCATTAAAATGGGTTGGAAAATATTACAAAATAAAGAAAGAATACAAACAAGACCATTGAGGAAAACTTTTCTATTCTTTGCATATAACCATCCAATATAGCTACAAGCACATCCAAATCCTCACACCAGTCCCTAGCCACCTCAAACACACCTAGTTTTAACATTTTACATCTTCATATACATAATTTCATAAATCAAATCAAGTGGGAGAACTACATATGGCTTGATCCCTCTTTGAAGTATTGATATGTGGGTAGTGTGCATGTTCAATACATCTTAGACACACTAACCCCTTATTTCTCAAATTTTGTCAAAGCATAATGGAGTTTAGGGTTTAAATACTAAATCATCTCTACAGGGAGTTCCATAGACATCCAGCATCTAAAATTTCATAGGCAAGCTCACATAAGGATAGCGAACAAAATCCAAAAAGCTCAAATCTCCTAGATAATAGCAGCAAAAGAAGACTATAGCGTCATACCCCAAGGTGTCCAATTTCGATGCTCTTATCCTTTCATAAAATGAAAGCTAGATCCTAATTTGTGACACTATCCCAATATTTCATAGCAAATTTTAGAACCTATCTCAGCCATCTCGGTCTATTTCCAGCTAAGTCTTATTTTCTCCACATTTATTACTATTTTTAGAAAGGTTCAAATTACAATTAAATTATACAAATTAGTAGTTTAATTATCCCACTATTATTTACTGATTTAATTAACTCAAACCCTTAAATAAATTAGGAATAATACTTCAATATTCTAATAACTATTAAATCATTTGGTGAACTTGACTTACTTTGTTTGCACATAAAAACCATAGAAACCCTAGGTAAAATTCCTTGCTGATTTTTTCAATATTTTTTTTATTTTTACTTGCATATTTAAATAAAAAATTTACTTTAAATTTTAAAATTTCATAGTAATTTTTAGAAATTTATTTTTTCCCAAACCCTAATTGAATACACTAAGTCCTTTTAAATCAAGAATTTTATAATAATTCTCTAATTTTTTCCTTGCATATTTAAATCAAAAATTAACTTTAATTTTTAAAATTCCATAGTAAATTTTTAAATAAAAAAATTCTCCCAAAACCCTAGTTGCATACACTAGGTCCTTTCAAATCAAGAATTTTTAATATTTTTCTATTTTTTTACTTGCATAGTTAAATAAAAAATTCACTTTAAATTTTAAAATTCCATAGTAATTTAAAAAATATATTTTCCTACAAACCTAGTTGCATACACTAGGTCCTTTCAAATCAAGATTTTTCCAATAATTTTTTGATTTTTTCCTTGCATATTTAAATCATAAATTCACCTTATTTTTAAGAGTTCCATAGTAAATTTTCAAAATATCATTTTGTAAAACCTAGTTGCATATACTAGGTCCCATTGTTTTTGAGGTATCACCTTACATATTTATGATCTTCATATCCTTTTTATGCATTTTCCAATTTATTGTTTTAGGACTTTACATTTTTTATATTTAGTACTTTACTTCCATATCACTTTGATTATTAACAATTATTGTAAAAAAATCAATCCATTTTTAATTTGTTTTCCTATGTTAATAATGACCTAATATACCAGTTTTGATGAAACTGATGAGGGAACTTCAAGACCTTTTAAATAAACACCCATGAATGAAATATGATATGCTTAAAATATTACAATAATAGAAACAAAAAGTGAATAATGTTCAATCTTCTCAAACCATAAAGCAACTAGTTACACATGACACTACAAGGGCAACTATGTCTCAACAACCCCTATAACAGCCCAAACTACCTCTATGCTACCACCAATTATAGCTAGTACATCTTTATCTCCCAATGGGGTAGCCCTTATGTAAGAGATAAAATATCTTCAATCCAAGGTGCTACATCTTAAGCAAGGTTCCTCTAGACCTACATAGGCCTTAAATTCTTTTACTCTATTGCATACACCATTAGCACGTTATATTACTTCTACACCCTCACAACAATATTTTGTTTAACCCAAGCTCACTTTATATGTTGGAAAGGGTGATCTAGAGACGAACTTGAGATATTTTCATGTAGCATGCTTGGACTGTGTGCCAAATGACTAGCTACTAACCAAGCTATTTCTATGGAGTCTAAATGATTATGCTTTATAATGGTTCTATAGTCTATTGAATTAGTCGGTCAACATATTCAATCTTTTAGCTAACATGTTTCTATCTCATTTTAGCATTAACATTGGTGATAAGGTTTCATATGTATAAGTTTCACAATAGAAACAAAGGTCAAATGAGCATCTCATAGATTTTATTCTTTGATATAAGACTATCTTGGCTAAGATGACTAGCCCTCTGGTTGATCAAGAGTTACAAGATCTCTTTAAATAGAGTCTTCTACCAGTCTTACATGAATCAATAATTTTCAAAATATTTTCTTTCTTCACTGAGTTATGTCATATACTAAAGGAGAGGGAAGTCAAATTAATTTCAATGGTGAAACTCAAGTACATGAGCATAGTAGAAACAAAAAACAAGAGTAATAACAAAATCCCATACAAAGTAAAGATCAATGATATAAAGAATCAAATCCAACCTACAGTCAATGTTGTTTTAGAGCTCCCTCAATGAGTGGTTTTATCAACACCTCCTTGGTAAACCTTTACCAATCTACTAGTTTCTCTAACCAAAGTTTTATAGTGGTTTTTAGAATGTTTTATCATATTTCTCCCTCATATTTAGGATATTGATCCAATAAATCCTTTTCCATAGAGATATGATTAGAATACATTTTATGATTTTCATAGGGCATTAGGCCACATAACAAATAGATGCATGAGTTTGAAGCACAAGATACAAGACTTGATAAATGGTAATGCTATTGATCAGGACACTCTATTTGAACCTCCTTAGGTGAAGAAAAAATAGGAAAAAGCTTTGAAAATCTTCTCATATCCTTTCCCATAACATTCTAAATAAAATATAGGGGATACATCAGGTGTTCATCATGCATATCATGCATATCCTCCACTAGCTACATATTAGTCACCTTCAATTGAGTTACAACCCTTGAGAAATATCATTGGTGTATATAATTCCATAATTCCAATAAGACATTCCATCTCCTTCTCAGAGTAGGAGATAGTTGAGGATGATTTAGATTATCATGCACTCTTTATCAAAGCTTAAATTCATAATCATCTTATTCATAGTGTTCTCATAGATAATGGAGCTAGTGTGAACTTGTGCACTATGACATTATTATAGCATTTGGTATATTCAAAGCATGATATTACCCTAGCAAACATAGTTATTAGTGGATTTAGTGCACACATACAGAGTTCATTGGGTGAGATTATACTTCCTTTCTAGGTTGGTCTAACACATGTGACCACACCATTTACTATTTTTATCAATGTAGGAATTTTTAATATGTTATTTTGTCAACCATGGATTCAAAAACTTTGAGTAGTACCTTATATATTTCATAGATTCATGAAATACATTCACATTAATTATCTTTTTATAGTTAGATGAGTTCCATATGGGTTATCCCCACTTTAAATCCATCTATTATTTTGTAGTCACTAGTTTTAGTTCCACCACTAGTTTTAGTTTCTCCACTAGTTTTAGTTCTTCCTCTAGTTCAAATTTATACATAGTTTAGGCCTCCATCACCAAAACAGATATTTCATACACTTTCATAGAGGCTTATTTTAGAGCAACCATAATTTTAGGATTCTAGATAGCTTCTAGCTATAGTGTTCACACCTAGAGCAGTATCATTGAGGTCTCACGCCTCTACACATAGAGTACATGTTTAGAGAGCATCTATTACTACCATATGGGTCCCTGATAACGCCATAGTTGCATCCACTTATTAGAGTTACAAGGGGACCCTAAATTTGGTTTCCATTTTAGATATTTCAAAGCACTTACAACATACACAACTTTCAGAGTCACAGTCTCAACCATTCCATCATGCTTCAGGATCGTGCATGATCCCCCTTATCAATATAGGACATTAGTTAGTATCATTTATCCTTAGTTGATTGTACATAGATTATTTTTAATTTCTTGTACATAATTTCCTCATTATTGATTGTACATAGCTTATTTGAAAAATACAAAAACATTCAAATATGTCAAAATACCAAAACAAACATAACATTTAAAAATACAAAAACATTCAAATAATTTTAAAAAATAAAAACATTTCAATTATATGTATCTTCCATGTTTTACATCTCTACTACCATGCTAGACTTGCATTTGTTGTTTTATGCTATTGTTTGTTGATTTATCTAGATAACCAAACTTCACTTGATCTTCTTTGAGTGTGTGTAGTGACATTCAGATCTTTGATTACTTCACTCTACCCATTGAGGGGGCATCCTACTTCTACATTCAAGACACACATTGATATATCTACCCATCAGAGGCATCTTTTACATGACTACACCATCCAAGTTATGTCATTCCTACATCTCACACTCTAGTTATCATGTTAATGTACATTACTTACTAGCTTACAAAGATTACAATATCAACACTCACTAGTATATATCACTAGTGTATTTCTTAGCATATGCCTAGTCTTGTACTCCATGTCTTGCATACTTTCACTTCTTGATTTGATTAGTTAGATGTGATCATATTTTTGTATTTACATGCTTTCCTTTCTTGCTTTATGTAGCTAGATGTGATTGTATTTCTTAGTTCATGTTTCTTGTATGTGCCTTAGGATATTTTTCAATGTCATTTGATTCTATTATTGTGTGTGTCTTAGGACATTTGCCAATGTGTTTTGCTTGTACTCTTCTATGTGATTATGGCTTGTATGCCAATATTACTTGTTTCCAATTATATGTTTGTGTGGCATTTGAACATGCCTTATATGCTTACTTTATAGAATGAGTGACATGTACCTATGTCCCTTATTTAATTATCCCCTTGGACACTCTTGTATGCTTATTTCTTCTTTCCCTACATGCTTGTTGTTTGTTTTCTTCTCAATTGTTTGTAATGCCATGATTCACATCATGCATTACCTTTATTTATTAGATGCCATGATGGACATCATGCTTCATCCCTCCTTGAGAACTAAAAACTAAAAATTAACTATACTTCTAGTTTCACTTCATTATATTGTACATGATATTACATTATTATATCTATCTAGGCATACCCTTGTTTATCTAATAATATCCATTACAAATATGTTGTCTTGAGATATCTTATCGATTATCATTTATATATCATGTGTTTTCATAGAATAACACACTTTCACAACTCTTTCTTCTGAGGATAGTCATTGTAGGGTATTCATTATCACCCTTAGAAGAGGGGTAAATAAATAGTGGTTTTCTTAGAAGAGATAAGAGCACCTACCGATTGAAAAAATAGCTTTTAAAACACCTAGAATAGTATCTAGACATCAAACTAGGTAGAACAAACTATTCAAATAGTGATAATCATTAAAATAAACTCAAGACCATAGTGCCAAGATTGGACTAAAATATTAAATATTAGGGTGTTTAATTTTAGCATTCCTATCCAAATAGAAAAAAACTAGACTTTCTAGAAATAGGTAGAAAGTTAACTATAGTTACAATTTTGTTACCAATAGTTTAGTTCAGAATCAACAATTTTCATATAATTTTTATCAAAGAATCTAGATATGGGGACATCATGCATTATATGATGGCTCTCACTTCTAGTTTTAGATTAGGTAATTTTTATAACTTCTAAATTAGAATCCATGTTTTAGACACCAATGATTAGGGGTAATGTGTGTGGCACATTTGACTTCTTTTCTTTCTGAGTTTAGTATATTACCCAAGTATTCTCAATACTTGCATGAATTATTTTATCTATAGGTGGTTGGCATCATTTCAGAGTGGCTTTCATACAAGCCTAAAATCCACATTTTTGAGTATCTTCTACATAAGCTTATTTCCAAATTTTAGAGTGGCTTTCATATAAGCCTAATCTACACCATTTTTATGAATTGGATATGAGTGGCCTAGTTTCCAACACAAATTCATATATCCATGCCACATTATTAGATTACAATAAATTCATGGGTTTTCAGATCCATCTCATATGACATACATTATATACTAGTATTAGTTCATAGCTTCACTTTATAGGGAAATGATGGAGCCAAAGGTCTAGCTAGCATTTGTATTCTTGAGCAACCTACTTAGAGGGATTAGACATATAGTCCAAACATAAATTAGCATACACATGATCACATAGCTTCACTTTTTGGGTGATAATGGATCCAAAGGGCCATCATTTGTATTCTTGAGCCACTCTTAGGGAATTAAACACTTAGATCCATTCATGATATTAATCTTGGTACATAACATACCTAGCATTACTTATCATCATCTAGTATCACTCAACATCACAATAGGTTTCTATATTGGTTCACATCCTTAGTGAGGTGTATTCATTCATTTCTCTTCATCTCTCTCTTACCCAATTTTTGTATGTTCTTATTTTAGATATAGCATATCTAGTAAGAACTGATCTACTCTTTATTTTCTCTTACAAATTTACATTTCATAATGTGATTTCTTTATGCACACTTAACATCACATAGCTTCATGGGATTCACCCTTATAGGTAAGTTTAGGTACACTTTATACATTGTTTTATCATAGTATTTCATTTTGTTACATCACTAGAATAAAGGGGGGGAATTTAGTCATGTAAAATGTCAAAATTGGTATCTTGAGTGTGGCTTGTGACACCTAACCCATGGTACCTCTTTCATGCTCTCTTAAACCTTGTAGACACCTTTTTTTTTATTCCCAATCATTTGTAGACTATTGAGACCTAATTCTAGCTCAGTTAGATCCCATTTTCCATACTTATTCCATACCCCTAGGTCTCATACCTATAGGATAATATCACCCAACTTGGACTATAGTGCTAGACCCTTGAGTGTCCCATTTTGAGTGCTCCTATCCAATCACATTTTGACCTTAAATGACCATTTTCTCTCAATTCATCTTCTTCATTATGTTATCCTAACACAAATACATCTAAATCATGACCAATATATCTCTATAAAATGCCATTTAAAGTTAATTTAGGATGGCTTATAAAATATTACATAAGAAATCAAGAATATAAGCAAGATCATTAAGGCAAACTTCCCTAGTCTTTACATAAAACCATCCAATAGAACTACAAGCACATCCAAAACCTTAAACCAATCCCTAACTACCTCAAGCACACACAATTTTAGAATTTTGCATCTTTATATACATAATTTCACAAAGAACATCATGTGGGAGAATTGCATATGGCTTGATCCCTCTTTAAAGCATTGGTGTGTAGGCAGCGTACCCACATAAGTGGTGTGGATACACGTTTAATGCATCTTACATATACTAACCTCTCCCCATCTTTCTCAAAGTTTGTCAAGTCATAATGAAGTATAGGGTTTGAAGACTAAATAAAATCTATAGGGAGTTCCATAGACATCCATCATCCAAAATTTCATGGGCAGTATCACACAGGATAGTGGACAAAACCTAGAAAGCTTAGGTCTCCTAGACAATAGTAGCAAAAGAGGACTATAGTTTTATACCCTAGGGTGTCTTATTTTATCATTTTTATCCTTTCATAAAATAAAATATAGATCCCAATTTTTGACACTGCCTAGTCCTTCATAGTAAATTTTAGACCTTATCTTAGTCATCTCAGTCTGTTTATATGTAAGACTTATCTTCTCCATATTTATTACTATTTTTAGAAAGGTTCAAATTATAATTAAATTATACAAATCAATAGTTTAGTTATCCCAATATTATTTATTGATTTAATTAATTCATACCCTTAACTAAATTAAGAATAAGAGTCCAATATTCCCAAACTATTAAATTAGAGATCATCAATGAATGGAAATAGAAATATATTATTCATCATTGATTTATTAAACATCATGTAATCTATACACATGTGAAGAGTACCATCATTATTATTGATGAAGATAACTGGTGCATCCCATGGTGACACACTTAGTTGAATCAGACCTTTCAATAATAAATCCATAAGTTACGAATTTAACTCAACCATTTCAGTGGTTTCCATTCTATATGGCACCTTAGACTACAAGTTCCAATCCATGTATGATATCAATCAAGAAATAAAACTCATGTCTAGGTGGTAATCCTATTAATTCTTCTATAAACACATAATGAGAGTTTCTTAGAAAAGTAATTCTTGATGGATGGTTACTTAGATTCCTCCATCTCATTTATCTTAAATGATAAATACCTGACATCCCTTCCTTTGAGTTTTTTAATTTGAATTATATAAATATGCCTTAGCTTTAAATTCATTTTCTCACCATGAAGTTATGTCTAATTTATAAAATAATCTTAACACTCAACCTTCTTTAGATAATAGTTAACCTTGGATTTATGCTTCACAATCCAATTGAATCCTATGATCACATCATATGACCCCAATGGTGTTGCAAAAATATCCACTATTGTAGTGAATTCAGACAACCTAATATTTGATTCAACTAAACACTTATCAAATTTAGCCTTTGACTCATTTCCATACTATACTAACCATGTATTTTCCATAAATCCAACTTTTATAGACAATTTACTAAACATTTAAGGAGTAATAAAACATTTTATAGCTCACATGTCAATTAAAATAGAAACTATATGAAAAAAACAAAATACCTAATAGTTCTATGGGGAAATCTTGATACTTAGCCTAATAATTGTCAATAACTACATGAATGTGCTATTAGAATGTACCTTTTTGAGAAGAATAACCCTTGTTCTTCAACTTGTCTTAAAAACATTCTTGAGCAAAATGGTCATGTCCACATATGAATCAACCTCCAACAAGTCATTTCTTGTTAGAATATTGGTTTCACTTAAAACCACCATTAAAACCATTACCATGTTTCCTATTCATTGAACCACTATTAAAATTGGAATTCTGATTCAAGAACTGACTCTTGGAGTCTCTACTCCTCTACTTCTAACCTTTATTTTTGAAATCTACTTTAGAACTTCCAAACTTATTTTTGAACCTATCTCTAACTTGGGCATGAGATTTTAGTTTGTATTCCTATTTGACTACCTTATCAAGTACTTGATACATGGTAGATGGACCATGCACCTATAATTCAAAACCAATTTGGGGTTTTAATTACATGATGAATTTCCTAATTCTGAACCTCTCATCTAGCTAAAACTGAGGTACATACTTAAAGAGCTTGGTGAAATTATCTTAGTATTCATTCACCATAAGTATCCTTGACTAATATTTTAAAAATCAATAATATTTTGATCAAAGTATATTTGTGTAATCTATCTTGACCTAAATAGTGTCACAAACTATTCCCAAGTGATGTTGGTTGAGTCGAGGTTCATCTTAAGATTCTTGTTTTTCCACTCAATTACTTCTTCACCCAAAAATTGATAAGTTCCACAAACTACTTTGGTAACTTTAGAATAATTCTAAATCTCAAAACATTTTTCCATTTCTATTAACCATGTTTTAGCTCCATCTCCCAATATATATTCATCAAAATTGGGTGTATTTATCTTTTTCATGTCACATGCCAACTCTGTAGCTACTTAAGCTCTCACATTTTGTGGCACTTCCTCATGCCTCTACTCTTAAATATGTTCTTGCTCATCAATATTCTCTTCAAGTTCCTCCTATGAATTCTCCTCTTTATGTCCTTGAACTTCCTATTCTAGGGTTATGATTCAATCACTAGTCTCTTGCATGGTTGTGAGGATTTGGTCCAACTTTGCATCTTGCTCAGTGGCAAACTAATTTGCATAAAAAAGAGGCTCAATATTTGAAGTAACCTCACCTCCTAGTATATAACACACCATTTTTCTTCTTATTTATCTAGATCATATTTTTTTGTTAGAAAACACATTAAGTCATAGAGTTTGAGCCTTAGCTCTGATATAATAATGTAACAACCCCACTAGATTTTACTCAAATATAGTAACTATTTTTAAACATTAATTACATATATTCATATTATAGATTTCACCATGAGAAATCTAATTAATAATATTAATATATTTAATTCATTTAGTTAACCATGTGGTGTATACCCAATCCACATAGCTAAGGATTTCCATGAATAGATATAATAATCATGAACAATGTTGAGAAATCAATAAATATTGCATCTAAATCATTAATGAAATAATAAAAATTCATCCATTATTGATACAATCATTATAGCCACTATTTTAGAATTAAAATGAGTAAATATTACTATTTTAATCAATAAATAATTTCTCAAATAATAATACATGATACAAATCTCTGTGAAGCATGAGATTCCATGACTCAAGTTTTAGTCTGTAATCTCAAGTGTAGTCTATAGTGTAATACTCTAATTGGGAGAGAGAGAATCATTCGAGCACTTTTCCACACCAACCACATATCGGAAATATTGTCATTGATGTCAAAGGTTTAGTATTGGTGATAAAGGTCCCATTACATTTAATGGTTTTTTTAATATTTATATATTGGCTAATGTGTGTTAATATTTATTTAATATTAAAAAACATATTTTTGGTTGCATATAAGTCAAAATAGGGCCTATGGAGGAGTAAAGAGCCATGGGGTAAATACAAAAGAGGAATGGGACGTATTTTCTCATGAAGAGTCATCTTGAGGAATTTCAAGAGTCACCATGTGAAGACAAAAGAGATTATGGCACATTTTTCTATGAAGGGACACTTTGAGGAATACAAAAAGTCACCAATATAAATAAAAAAGAGGAAGGGATGCATTTGCTTATGAAGAGTCACTATATGACTTTTTGAATGTAAGGATATGAAAGGTCATGTAAGTTTCATGTCATTTTCCATGATGATTGAAGGGTCACAAAGGGTGAATGCCAAAGGTCTTTTGGAAAGCTATAAATAAAGGCTTGAGAATCCATTTGAAATATGTAAGAGAGTGCATGGTTTGTATTTGTTTTTGAAGAGAGAAAAGTAGGAGATATTGTAGAGATATATCATTTGTTGAATAAGAAACATTGAGAGATAGCTGTGTTTTATATACAAGAGGATTTGGTGCTCCTATCAATTGGCGCTCACAAATATTTGCAAGGGGTTGGTGCTCCTATGGGTTGGTGCTCACAAATAGGTGATGGGTTGGTGCTCATTAAAGGGGTTGGTGTTCCTACAAGTTAGTTCTTACAAACTTTGTAATTTTAGTTAGTGCTCATTCATATACTTGAGATTATTCTCCATGGTTTTTCCCACTTTGGGTTTCCATGTAAAAATTTGGTGTGTGTATATATATATATATATATATATATATATATATATATACAATATATATATATATATCTTATGTGGTGCATGTTATTGTTTTAGTTTTATGGTATATATTGAATGTGTGATTAAGGGATTAAAGAAAATAAATAAGATTAAGTAAAAGATACATAATATACTGATTCACCCCCCCCCCTCTAAGTATATTTCATGCTTAAGAATTAGTATCAACAAGAAAGCATGATGGCTAGATCACATGAAGGTTTTTATATAAATAAGGCACCTTTGTTTGATGGGACAAATTATGATTTTTAGATCATAAGGATTAATACTTATTCTATGGTCCTTGGATTCGACATTTGACAAGTAGTAGTGGAGGAATATGAAGAGCCACAAACACTTGTAACTACTCTGACAAAAAAAAGGCAAATGAAAATAATTCTAAAGCTTTAAATGCTATTTTATGTGGTTTATGTGAATCAGAATTTGTTAAAGTTATGCAACGTAAATTTGTTCATAAAACTTGGGTAAAACTTGAGAATATTTATAAAGGTGATGGAAAGGTTTAACAAGCTAAGCTTCAGACTTTTAGATGATATTTTGAGAGTTTGAAGATGGAAGAGGAAGAAAATATAACAGGCTATATTTTATGGGTTGATTAAATAGTTAATTAGATTCAAGGTCTTGGAGAAAAGTTAGAAGAATCAATTGTGGTACAAAACGTTATGAGATCTCTACTATTGAGATATGATGCAAAAGTTTTGGAAATTAAAGAGATGAATAATTTAGCCAAGCTAAAGATGGATGAGCTATATGGTATTCTTATGGCATATGAGATGTAGACCAAACATGAGAAACCCTCAAAGAGAGAAGCTACTTTCAAGACATCAAAAAAAGATAAGGCTAAGATTCAAGAATCAAGTGACATTTTTAGCGATGATGAAGATGGAAATGGAGCTCTATTAATTCACAAGCCAAAAAAGGGCATAGGTAAATATAAAGGAAAATTACCTATTAAATGTTTTAATTATGGAAAGATTGGACAGTTTGTAGCTAAGTGCCTAGATAAGGGTAATGGTAACAATGACGAGGGAAAGTCTACATATAAGAAGAATTTCAAAGGAAAATTCAAGAAGGAATTCAAGAAAAAGAGTTTTAATTCTAAAGATCCTAGGTCAGTTGAAGATATGGAGTCAGTGATTTATAAGAAGAGATTTTATTCATGGTCATCCATGAAGATGCCTTCACGAGAAAAAACATAGATGATCAAGATTAAGAACCGAATGAAGATGAAGTGAATCTAGAAGGAGAACTCATTTGTGCCTTAGAAGATTTAAAATCTCTTGGGAAGAATAATCAAATATTAAATCTCTAGATCAATAAAAATGAAAAGGATTCAAAGGAAATAATTGAAGATCTACAAGCACACTTTGAAGAAGTTAAGAAGAATGAAAAACATCTAATGGCATAGTTGAAAAATGTAAGTGAAGAATGTGAAAGGTATGTTATTTAAATTGCTTCATTAAAAGTATATTTTGAGAAAATAAATAAATAAAATAATGATAAAACAACCAATAATTCAAAATTTGAGAATAAAACTAATATGTTGAATAAGATATTATAAAGTCATAGATCAATGTCAGATAAGATAGGTATCAGCTTTGAAAAAGAGAAAGGGGAGGCCACTACTTTCATAGACAAGGCTAACATAGAAAAATTAAAGATCTATGTTGAAGCTCTTACAAAAGAGGAAATAAAAAGGGAAGAAGTTGAGAATATAGAAGACATCTCAAACAAAGAAGGCTAGAAGTAACAGAGCTACAAAAGATAATCAGATTAGAGATACAAAAATAGGTCCTATTTTTATGAATACTATTTTTATTGTAATGGATATGGTCATCATAAAATATAATGTCAAAAAAGGGCTAACAATTTTAGAAATAAAGAGAAGGAAACTCATGCAGAGTCAAGTAGAAACCACAACTCTTTTGCTCCTCTATCAAAATTTAATGAAGAGGCCATAATATGTTACAAGTGAAATAACTTTGGACACATATCTTAGTACTATAGAAGCATGTTTGAGTTAGTCAATAAGGACTAGAGTTTCAAGGCTCCATTCATCAAGAATAAAGCTTAGATAGGTTCATGGTAGAAGAAACAACCTGAAAAATCTATGTTGGTATAGACAAATTTGCATGCAAGAAATGAAGAGAATCCATGGTTCATTAACAGTGGATCTTTGAGGCACATGATAGGAGACAAAATCAATTTCATAACCTTGAAGAAGATCAATGGTGGCATAGTGAAATTTGAAGATAATACTACTTCTAGAATTTATAAAAAAGGTACACTAAGTTTGGATAATGGTAGAACTAAAACTAAAAATGTTTTTTATGTAGAAGGTCTTAAGCATAATATTTTGAGTGTAAATAAAATGTGTGATTAGGGTCACACACTAAAGTTTAATGTATAAGGTTGTGAAATTAGGAGAAAATATTTAGATGTGTTGGTTGATGATGCTCAGAGAATAGGCAATACTTTATATATGTTATTAGACATCAAAGGCCAAAGATGTTGTTAGAGTCATATTGAAGAAAGTTGGCTATGGCATGGGAGAATGGGACACATAAATTTTGATAATCTCATCAACATCAATAAGAATCAAGCATTTATAAATCTTCCAAAGATTACAAAGCCTTCTACCATGCTTTTTGAACCTTATCAGTATGGGAAGTAGGTCAGAGGTGGTTCAAAACAAAAGAGTACTTGATCACTCAGATGTTAGATCTTGTTCACACTAATTTGTGTGGACCTATGAGAACTCAAAGTACTCAAGGTAAGAAATATTTCATGTTGTTTATTGATGATTTTTCATGTATGACTTGGGTAAATTTTTTTTTAAATTAGATAGAAAAGAATGATACTTGGGAATTAGTGCCTAGACCGAAAGATCATAATGTGATAGGAACAAAATGGGTTTATAGAAATAAGTTGAATGAAAATGGAGAAGTGACTAGGAATAAAGAAAGATTAGTATGTAAAGGATATGCTTAGATTGAGGGAATAGATTTTAATAAACTTTTGCACCAGTGGCAAGTCTAGAGGCTATTAGAATATTTCTTACATAGGTAGTGTTTAAAAATTTCAAAGAGTTTCAGATGGATGTCAAATCTACCTTCCTAAATGGGAATCTAGAATAAGAGTCTACATTGATAAAATTGAGGGATTTATTCTCTTAAATATTAGTAGCCATGTATGAAAATTAAAGAAAGCACTATATGGATTGAAACAAGCTCCCAGAGCTTGGTATGCAAGACTTGATAAGTACCTACAGGATCAAGGTTTCAAGAGAGGATCTGTTGACAGTAATCTATACATCAAAATAGAGGGTGAGCGTCAATTGATTGTTTTGGTATATGATGATGACACTAGAGGAAACATAGAAAATATGATAAAATAATTTTTTGATAATATGCAAAAATAATTTGAGATGTCTATGCTTGGAGAATTGTCATTTTTCTTAAGATTGAAAATATTTTAGTCAGATAAAGGAATTTTCATATCTCAAAGTAAATATGCCAAGGAAATGTTGAATAAATTTGCTTTTGATGATTATGCATTATTTGGCACACCAATGAGTATAAGAAATAAGGTGAGTAAGGATTAAGATTCAGATCTTTATATAGATCTGTGATTGGTAGTCTTTTATATTAGATAACATCGAGGCATTGATTTGTATCCCTCTCTTGGTTATGAGGAAACTATTCCTAGATTGACACTTTTTAACCTTCTAAGCTAATAAAAATGACCGTTTCAAGATCTTTAACACTAATATAGTTTTTTTTATTAGTTTTACTTGCACATGTGGTAGTTTTTATCCCTTGGTAAGTCATAATCTCACCTAGTTGTGAGTATATGATATTATGGATGTCATATATTTTGTTTCAATAATAAGATACTAAACTTGGAGTGGATATTTTATTGGTAAGTACCTTGACTTGGGCCTTCCATATTCACCCTCATGTTTTGACCAATTAGTACAACCTTTATGTGAAACACTTTTGCATAGGATTCCTTGGAGTTAGAAAATTTAGTCACTTATATTGCTTACTAGTGTTTATTGAATTACAAATTGAGTGGATGAATGAGCATATTGGTACATCACCACCCTTTATAATATATTTATTTTATGAAATTTATATCCCTTTTCACCCCAATGGTAATAGGTCTTAGTGAATAAAGCCAAATAGATGCACCAAGCGAGATAAACCCATAATCCAGAGGCTTGTTATAATTATAAGGTCACCCACAACCTTTAGTCCATTCCCATATTATTCCAAGTTTGGATTAAAATTTAAAAATATAATTCACAAGGTGAAACTTGGGTTTTTAATAGTAATATTACCCTATAGACATTACCATGATATATATCATGAATTTTATGACTTTATGTGATCACACACTATGAGCTTAATTGATGTATACTTCAACATATTATCCTTATATGACACATGAATCATACACAAATTATATAGGTACATTATACTTTTTAGGTAATTTACCTACCAATTTTGATCTACCTCACCTAAAAATAGGGGTCATTTTAATGGGATCATCTCATAGAAGACATGACCTCTAAATTTTCATAGTTTCCATATTACAGTGGGGGCATGTCATAAAGGCATAACCTTCATACTTATATACCTTCTCAATTTATAGATTGTAGTGGGGGCATATAATAAAAACATGACCTCCACACTTATATGTTCACTTACTATCTACATACTTCATTGGATACATGTCATAAAAACATGACCTCCACACTTACATAATCTCTAGTTTAGTTTCATAATTTGGGTATACTTGGGTTAGAATCCTATATATTGAACTCATTTTGCATATATTTCAAATATATTTTTTTACATTTATGACACATATAATCTATATTAGATATATCAAAAGTGAATTTCCATGGTATATCACCAAAAATTTAAAACTTTACCAATTATACTACTCATCGAGATGCATTGATTACACTAGGATGTATTGTTACCAAGCTTCTTATGTTGTAACAATTTTTTTTATTTTACATGTTGAAGTTATTAAATAATTAAATCTCATAAAATTTATAAATTGGAGTATTTTAATCATCCAATATCATTATATTTCTAATACGCTTTGATTAAATCACTCACCCTCAATAGATTATGAATTTTCACACTTGAGTTATGTGATTGAGATATAATAACATCCAATACCTTATCATAACTCATAATTATGATATATTATGCTAATAATACCTTATAGTCTCCCTCTTTATATATCAAAGGTTAAAGTTTTAAGTTTATTTAGATTCAATGTTTCAAAAAGAATCACCTTCACCAAATAAAATCATAAAGAGGCAACATGGTTTCATCAACACACATATGTCCTCATTTCTTTATATATTTATTTCCAAGTGTTTAAATTATTTAAAATTTTAGATTATATATATTGATTTATATTACAACATGATCTTTGTTTAAATTCTTACATTAGAAAATCAGTAAAGCGGTCTCAATCAAAGGTAATTTGTGTTATACACACCTAAGTACACATTTATTTCATTTAGTCTAGTAACTTCATCCTTATGAATCACTATACTAAATGGGGGTAAATGTAGATACTAATACAAAATATTTATACAATCTTAGCCTTGTAATTTTCATGAATATCAATTAGGGATATACCTTTTAGTAATACACCTACCTAATAACAAAATACTCACATTAACCATCTTATTGTGACTAATCAATTTCCCTTAGTCTAATCCATATCATTCTCATGACCTAGGTCTCTTTCACCACATAAAAAGTTTAAAACATGATAAACATCATTCATTATTAGTTTCAGATCTATACCTATTTTATAACCTTATGGACACTACCAACCACAAAGTGACACTCCTATTTATGGTGGTGTTCATATTCATATCTAGTATTTAGTATCCAAAATTCATCAAAATCATAAAATGATCAGAAAATATAGGTTAGTTTAATTGTATTATTAAACCATAAGATGAAATATTTTAAAAATGTGTGGTATAAATACAAGTATAATATTTCTCATTATTTATCTATAAAATACAAATCAAACACCTAATAACCCTAATAAATCACCTACACAAACACTCTACCTTTTCATCCATGTTTTCATAGCAATCAAAATGTAGGCAATGTTTATGAATTATATAGTACCCCAATCTTGTACACTTGGTAAATACATATAATGGATGTACCTTAAAATTATATACCTTGTCACTATCAAAAGTATCACATAAACTATAAATTTGTGCCTATTGATTAAATATTAGTCTGGCCAAAGTTATTATGATGAATAAACCCTTTATCATGATTAGAATTCTATAAACCTACTTATATTTTATAGTTACCTAGACACTTGTGTCCCAATTAAATACTTACATTTACTCAAGTTTCTTATCCTAAAAAAAGTGTATAGTTCCCTAAAGTAATCTAATTTAAAAATGAAATTTATTCATATGGTTGGACTAAGTGATTGAATGTGATATATTTTCCAAAAGGATTGGTATAAATATGTGATCAATCCTCATTAATTGATCACCTATAACAAACCAAACAACTCACAAGGAAAATTAAAAAAAGGCATTAAATCAAGAACTCAAGTGAGAAAAGCTTCGCTTTTTCCCCTTATTTATATATTAATCATAAGGATAACACATCTATATGTCTGAAGTACTCAAGAAACTTCTCATGAGACATGTTTTCCAATTTACAAGCTAGGTCACTCTATGTGCTTGCATATCACATGTTGTATCCTGATAAATATAGAATCCAAAACATAGGGGGAAAATAAATAAGTTTGAGGACATCACTAGATTATTAGATGTTTATGTATCACTAAATGATAGAGAAATATTTAGGCTAGCTCAACACCATGTTCCCGCTAACCAATTTTTACCATAGCTACTATGAAGATAAATAACTAGGGTTTTTCTATTTGACAAGGAGTGACAACCCATGATCAAATATATGAGCACACTAGAGTGAAGGTGACATAAAACTCATAATATTATAAGTGGTCATATCTAGATCCAATAAGTATTCCATATAGGACACTTCTGTCTAGGTTAGATAAAAGCATTGATGCAATGGATCGAGGTTGATGCAAGTTTTTGAGGCCATTAAAGCATTAATACACAATCTAATGATTGATCCAAATTCCACTTCTAGTTTTATTCATTTTTGTTCTAGATATAGATTTGTATTAACATTATAAATATCTAATTATATTTTTTCATTATCATTGCAATATCTAACATAAACTTTCTAATTAGTATAAGTCTATTTGATTTTGAAAATTAATTATCTAGTTGTAGAGAAAGTCTACCATCATTATGACCTAGACTACATATACCCATTTAACCCTAGATTCACCAATCTAGAATTTAAGGTCAAAAAATTTGTGAACATGACCTATGATCTTCACATTTTTTTCCCTAGTATTTCTTAAATTTATTTCCTTCATCATGAATGATGTAGATTATTTTGATAACTATGATTATAAAAATCTACAACTCTCTATTAAGGAAGGAGATAAAATTGGTTATTTTTGTATTATGTCTGATACCCAAACATTTCATATTAGATATTTTAGTTTTGGTAGATACCATCCCTATAACTAGGTTCCACCACCACCATCCCAAGATATGATTTGAATAATATTAAGGAAGCTAGATAACCTTTTCAGCTATCTTCTATAACCAAATTTATTATGCATGAGAAAAATGTTCCTTCATTCAATTGTGTTAGATTTCATGAAAACCATAAGGATATCATATATGGTTTAAAAACTAGTCAAAAAGGAAACTTTATTGCAATCACATTGATTCAAACTCCTATCATGCCCACATTTCCAAACTATATCCCTCTTATTGAGAGTGATGATCCACTTTTTCCTTCATTTGATGTTGTATTTTTTTGAAATATAAATAAAGACAACATGGACTATTTTCCCAATAAAATTAAACCACCATTAAGGAGAGTGCATTATAAACCTAAGGTGGAAAAAATACCAAATGTTCCAAAAGAATGTCTTTTACCAAAACTACCTCAAATTTCATGTGATATATCATTACCAAAAGTAGATGAAAACTTAAACAATATACAAATATGAAATATTCCAAAAGTTCCAAAATAACTAAAAAATCATTAATAATCAATGTAAATCTACTATTAATTAATATGTTAATATGCCCATGTGTCATGTGGAGAAAAATTTCCATCCTAGAAGAAATTTTTTTAACCTTCTTACCAACCTCTTCAAACAACACTCTATCCATGATGAATACCATAAATGATCTTCAAAAATAAATGGTTACTATAAAATTTAAAATTTACTCACATGAATCTACCTTTCATGTTTATATATTGATGGACGAACCCCTTACTAAAAGTTTCTTTCAACATCTATATCCCTCCAAATGTATTATGCCTTTATTTCTTATCTTTGAAGGCAAAGGAGATCTTAAAAATAGATTGAAACAATACATACACTCTTTTGGACATTTGGTGAAGCATGTTTGTTATTAAAATATTTTCATAGGAGATTAATTAAATAAGATATTCATTGGTTCAATATCCTCCTTGATGGGTTCATTTCATTTTTTAACAAACTTGAGGTTGTGTTTTTAATGCATTTTCATAAAAACATGATTCCAAATTTATCATTGGAACATATTCAAGTGTTAAATAAACATGAAGATGTACCTATTCATGAATATTTTATAAGATTAAAAAGCATTTTGTATTATTTACATCACATCCCCTCAGTTTTAGAACTATAATTTTTATTTAGTAGTGGTCTTCTCTCTCCACTTAGAGAAAGATAACTATACATTCCCTTTGTTTAGTTTGATTTATTATATTGGGATGTGTATATATATGCATGTTCATATAAATACAATTATGATACAAATATTTCCAAAAATGAGGAAGGTCCTCAAGCTTAAAATTCAAAAGCATCAAATCTAGCCAAATTTTACCATTACACTATTTATGGGTGGTGTCTAATTTTGTTATAGACATGTTTATCTTACACAAACAAAAATTAATTACAACATAATAAATTTTATATAGCTTGGCTTTGATCTAAGATACTTACAAAATAAAAGAGTTTTGAAAAAATCCCTGGGAAACATCACATTACCAAGTTATTATGGTACTAAAGTGGTTGAAACACAAGTTTGGGTTATGCCACAAAAATATCCATATGAATGTACATTGGGAACTCCTTGGATATAACAAACAAAATTAAAAAATGACCAAAATAAGAAAGGTACATCTTTTTCTCATGAAGTAAAACTCATCTATATTCCCAATTATAGCATTGGTTCTTCTAGTACACATGTAAAACATGAGGAGGAACATGATATGCACCACTTATATTTATATAATAATAATTAAAAAAATTGAAATGATCCAAATTATTCTTGTAAGGTGTCATATTCCAAAAATACCAAAAACCAAAAAAACTTCAAAAACATTTTTAGTGTTTACATGTTATATTAGCTCCTTGGAATATATGTTGTTGGTTTAATGTTGGTAGATAACATATCATTTATTTATGTATACACATGTGTTTCATTCATATTTTAAGTTTGATTTAGGCATACATATATACATGATATACTCACTTTCAGATGTTGGGCCTTCCTTCTACTCATGTCATGTGGACATTGGGGGCATCCACTTCTTTGATAATGATAGATCCAAGATATATTATTATATGATAAATTAACAATATCATGCTTGAGATTATGTTATTAAATATGCCTTTGATTATATATTTATTAGTGTACTTGATATTCTATATACTTAACATTTTTTGCTAACACATTTTTTCCATGGGCTTCTATGTTATGTTATGTTTGGTTACTATTTATCTATGTTTTTATTTTTACACTTCCTTGGGTATGTTACTTTCATTATATTGTCATGTATTATATTAATTTCTTGAGTATTTTAATATGGTCTATTTATTATGTCCTCTATGCCTACATTTTCCTATTATGTATATGTTAGTATTTGTTGTATGGTTGAATTTTAATATGTCATTCATTGATTTATGAACATTTCAACAAGTTGTTTCTATTTGATCATGTGGAATTTTAATATGACCCTTGTTTGAGGTCTCCCATGACCATTTTATTTTTATTGCTCTTATATGTCTACTTGATTGGTTATTGAGCTTGAATTGTTACTATCTTGATGTTTCCACCACACATCATGAATCTTAAGAATTTATGTGATCACATAATTATTTATTCAATGACATATTTACCTATCCATGTTAATTATATGTGTTATGTGGTTAATACATAGACTATATATCTATTTTATCCTTTTGAGGTAAGGTGACTACAAGTTTCTACTTCCCTTCACCTCAAAAGTGGGGCCATATTAGTAGGGTCATGCCATAGATGCATGGATTATAAATTTTTTCATAGTGTATCATATTCATATATAAAATGGAGGAATGTTATGGAAACATGTTCTCCACACTTATATATTTTTAAAATTGGCCAAAAATTCATAGTTATATGATTCAGATATATAGTTATGGTAGAATTTTATACATTTGTAGACACTATTTCTGAATTACATAACACATTAGTATTATAAACTTTTAAAACACATATAATGGATGTACCTTTAGCTTTTATACCTTTAATTTTCCAAAAAGTCTCACATACACTCTCTTTATGCCTAATTACTTATCTTTTGGTCCAAACAATGTTACTCAAATGACCTAGGCCTTATTTCTTGCCTAGAATGTTACAAACCTACTTATCTTCCATCTCCACAAGTTCTATACCTACATATATTTTACAACTACCTGGAAACTTGCATCCTAAGCAGATGCTTATGTCAATGTAAATGGCCCATCCTAATGCAAATGTCTAATGCCCTAAAGTCATTCAATTTGCAAATGAAATGTAGCCTAAAGGTCAGCCTAAGTGGTTTAATGTGATATATTCTCCAAAGGAATTGGTATAAATATAATATAAACCTCATTCATTCCTCACCTATCATAGACCTAAAAAAAATCTAACAACCCACAAGGAAACTTACCAAAACTATTTTATCAAGAAATAAAGTGAGCAAAGTGTCCTTATTTTCTCTTATTTACATATTATTCATAGGGACATCACATCTATATGTCTGATGTACTAAAGGAGAATCTCAAGATATATATTTGGAAAGTTACAAGCTAGGTCATAATTGTACTTGCTTATCACACATTGCATGATTCACACATAAATTAATACATATGGGAGAACTACATAAGTCTGAGGTCTTCTTTAGAGTAGTAGATATGTAGGCAATGCTCATTGACAAAGGGGTCTTTGGGGAAGCTTGACAACACATTCCCACTAACCCTTTTTTCACATGAATAATAAAAATATTAATAACCAGGTTTCACTATTTGAAAATAAGTAATAGTTTATGACCTAAATATGAATGCACTAGAGTGAAGGTGACACAAACCCTAGAAGCATCTAGGTGTTCACATACACTTTAAATATATATTCCATACTGGACACCCACATCTAAGTTAGATATTAACATAAAAATAACCATATTTGATCAATTTTAGTGCTAAAATCTATAGAGACACTATTTATAGAATTAGGTGAATGTTCTAGAATCTATATCTAGTCCCCTTTTTACATGTTCTAGATCCATATTCGTATTGCTATGAGAACCAACTAACTTATTTTCATTGTTATTTTAATATATAGCATATTTATACTTTTTATCTTTATCATGTCAAGATAATTTATTTATTATATTTTTTATATGAATTTCACATATAATCGAGATACTTTAGATATAGTCTATAATCCTTCTTCCCTAGGCTATCTCTTACTCATTTAAGCCTGAATTTCTCACATCCAAATTTTAGAGTTAAACAACATTTGTACCATTATTATACATAGGTTTTATCATGATACATACATAAGGTGCATATGTTATTCAAAGGGCACCTAAATTGAAAACTTAAATTAGATTTCATATTAAACACTTTTACAAACTTTAGCTCAATATATTAGACTATTACAAACTATATTGAGCTAATCTACTATAGTAACTAGTTTAATTTTTGGTATGGTTTAGGTTATTAAATAACTCAATCTTTCCAATTTTATAGGTTGGGATGTATTACATCTCCCAACCTCACTATATTTATAGTGTGAGTTAACTTGGTTCACTCACACTCACTAGGTTATAAGTATGGGTGGGTTGCACAGTTGAGATAATCCTAAATGTTGAGTGGTAAATCACCTTTTCTTCATGGTGGGGGCAAGTTTTTTCCTCCAATGTGTGTGTGTGTGTGTGTGTGTGTGTGTGTGTGTGTGTGTGTGTGTGTGTGTGTGTGTGTGTGTGTGTGTGTGTGTGTGTGTGTGTGTGTGTTTGGGTGTGTGTGTGCGCACGTGCACTTTTATATTTTTATATTTTTCTTAATCTTAGCTCTAATGGTTCATAATGATAAATATTTTCAAATAAGGTAAGGTGGTTGCATTTATACACATCTATAATTCTAAACCTTTCTCTCTTTATTTTCAATCATTTTTAATGATTTCAATTTAAAATTATATTATTTTTTATATACTATAACATGATATTAGTTCCAGGCCAGTCACCACTAAAGCACTCATGTTAGTCACACATGAAAATTAGGTGTGTTATACACACTAGGTCTATATTTATTTTCCTTTAAACTATCAATTTCATTACTATATTAAAGGGTTAATTTAGACATTATTTATAAACTATATATCACTTCAGTCTTGTACACTTGCTAAATACATATTATGGATGTACCTTCATCTTCTAGAACTTACAATTACTGAATGTCTCATATACACTATCTATTTATGCCTAGATTATCTGTTATTATTAATCATGTTATTATGATTACTTAGATATTATATCATGCTCAAAATGTTATAAACCTACTTATTTTATATATATACAAGTTATGGACATGTGCTTATTTTCTAGCTAACCTGACACTTGCATCCTAGTGAGATACCTACATCGACACAAGTATCCTATCATGACACAAATGGCTAGTGCCTTAAAGTATCATACAATCTAAAAATGAGATGTATTCATATAGTCAACCTAAGTGATTTAATGTGATATATTCTCTAAAAGTACTAGTATAAATACATGATCAATCCTCATTCATTCCTCACCTAACATAGATTAAACAACTCACAAGGTAACTTACAAAAAAGAATTCAATCAAACACTCAAGTAAGAAAGCCTTCCCTATTTTACTCTATTATAATATTGTAGACACATAAATTAAATTTAGTGTTAACATGCACAAAAAACCTATTAATTATTCCTCTTAACATAATTCATGGCACTTCCCTCTTCTTAAATAATTAAATAAATCAAATTAATCAATTGTGCACACCTTAAATCCATATTTAAATATTAAATCCAAATTTTACACCTCACCCAATATATTACACATTAATTTCCATCGCATTTTGACTCATCCCAACCAAACCCATAACTTATTAAACCTGATTTGAGTCATCCCTCAAGTTGTCAAATAGTTTGATCGATTATTGATGACTTAGTTAACCATTTCCATGTTTTTCTTAGCTATTTGAAATGGTCATCATCCTCATGGATGAGGAATCATTAACCACCATAAATTATTTAGAACATTTAAAATATCAAAATAATCCTGCACTATTGGATCCTTCCTCCAAATTTATATAAATAAACATGAAATCCATCACTTTCATCATTCAATTTAATGATAATGAAGTGCTATAAAAATCACAAGTGAATCCAAAGAAAATCAAAGCTACCAACTATCATTTTTTTGAAAAAATATACTCATTTTACCTTGAATTTGAAGAGTTAGAAACCACTCAAAAATATCTAATTGAATCTACATTATAATGGAAGAATATTTTGCAACCAAAGTATAAGTTTATGTTTGTTTCTTTTATTTGTAGCTCTAATTTAGTTTGAGATAATTCAAATTAATAATTATTACTTTAGTTTTTATTTTTAGTTTTTATTTAGTATGTTATAGGGAAAATACACTATATATTTGAATTACTGAAGGAACATCCCATGAGCCATGTTTTCCAGGTTAAAATCTAGCTATGTAATTATTTATCACATGTTGCATATTTATACACACCCAAAACAACACATAGGAAATAAATACATAAGTTCAGGACCTCTTAATAGTGTTATCTATGTAGGTAGTACTCACTTCCATATATTATTTAGGGTATCTCAATACCATGTGTCAACTAACCCATATTTCTTACAACCACTATAGATATGAATGACTAGGGTTTTTGATATTTGACAAGGAGCAACATTCCATGATCCAGATGTGAGAACATAAAATAAATGGAAACACACAATCCATAATATTCAAGTGGTTGTATAAACATATAATAGGTATTATTTACATGACACTTGTGTCCACATTAGATATAATCATTGATGTAACCATCAGAAGTTGATGAAGGTATTTGAGGCCATTATATAGCTTAATGTAGAATCTGACAACTAGTATAGAATCCACTTTGATTCTTATTCATATTTTTTATATCCAAATATGTATTATAATTAAAAATAGATAAGTATTTTATTTTCATTATCATTTCAATATATAGCATATCTTTACTTTTTATTTTTAGCATATCTCAATAATTTAGTATATGTTTATCTATGTTTGTAAATTAATTGGCCTACTGTAGAGATAATCTACCATCCTTGTGCCCTAGGATACCTATAAAACTTTAACCCTATATTTCTCAATCTATATTTTATATTTAATCACATAATATCAGTCATACCACATATTTGAATCATTCAAGGAACATCACCTGGGTTATGTTTCTCAAATTACAAGCTACATCATTGAATTCATATTCATATAGTATATTGCATCCTAATGAACAAACTTTCCCTCACATAGGGAAGGAAAACATCATTTTGAGAACGTCCTTAGAGTATTGGATATGTATTTATTTACCATTGATAGAAGGGCATTTGAGGTATCCCAACACCTTGAGGTTAATAACCATTTTTTCAAAAAAAATATTCTAAGGGTGAAGAAGGGTGAAGATATAGGGTTTAATCCATCAATGAATAATAACAACCTATATCCTTGATCAGAATAGATAAAAAAATATATATTAAAAAACATATAAAATAGAATTTTTTCACATCCATATCTAATCATTATTTAATACTAGACACCTGTGTCACAGCTAGACACTAGCATTGATAATAGTGTCTAGATTTGATAGTACTATTTACACCCATAAAATTATAATTTTTATAATCTAATGACTGATCTAGAACATTGATCCTACATATTTTACACCTATTTATGGTCTAGATATTCCTATGCATACTAAACCAAATAAGTACCACTATTATTTATTTATATTAATATCTTTCAATATCTATAATTAATTGTTTTTATCAATCTCAATTTTATAAATTTAGAATATTATTTATCTAATTTTTTTATTAATTAGTATAGTATACATTAGTTTTTCACCCTTGTGTCATAACTAATTCTATATTTATTAACCTTAGATCCCAGATATATAATATTTAGGTTTAAACACACTCTTTTCTATGGTGAATGTTTAAGAGTCTTTAGGAATCATAGTCTATAGGCTATCCTTCCTAGTAGTTAGGTGTAATATCTATTTTGATATTCATATTTATAACCCATGTTGGTTCTTCTAAATCTGTATGGAGGAGGAAATTATAAAATACCAAAAAGAGTTAAAATTCATATCATAATAAAAGGCAAAGTTAAAATTAAAATTATATCTTAAGATTTATATTACACTAAAATATATAATACTTTTGGCACATCTCTTATTCTAGTTAAATCTCAAACTCCATAGTTATCCTCATGATTGATAGGCTCTATTAGGTTGAGATATCTTACTAGAGTGAGATATAAAGTATCATTAAAATATTAAGCATCATTACCTTCTTAAATTATTGTACCACATACTTTCTCATTCCATTACCCAATCTTCATAATATATTGATGGATTTGTAATGGGTCTTGAGGATCGAAAACCATGTTATAGGAAGTTAGGATCCTTATATTTTGAATGTATGCTAAACTCCATAGGATTATAACTAGCCTACTAATATGTTTGATAGGTAAGGTTCTCTAGGGCCATTGATGTTGATAATTCTTAGTCTTTCTAGATTGATTTGAGTGTCTTGTTTCATATAAATACCATGTTTTCTCCTTGGTAACACCCTATTTTCCTTCTCTCCATTTTTCCCTTCTCAAGAAAGTTTTTTTAAAATATCTCACATATTACTTACATCCCATTATTCATCTCTTTTGGACATGGTAGCATTACTATAGTTTTAAAATTTTCCATATTTAGAATGGGTTATGCATCTCTAAGTTGTTTTAATATGGTATTTTGGTTATTACATTATCTTCATATGACTTCTCTTAGTTATGTTTGGGATTTTTTTTCATTTTTTTAGGCCATTTGGTCTCATTTTTCCATTTCGTGCTTCCATGTTTCACCTTTTTTGTGGGCCATGTAATTTTATCTCTACCCTTTTCACATATTTATTTGAATTTGGGTTGTTACTTATCTTACATTGATGTTTTTATCATTAGATAGTATGACTTGTATTTTTACTGATATTACTTTGGATATTGTTATGGGTTTTTCAATCATAAGTATCCTTGGAATTTTGGCTTACCTATTTTGTTTTATCTTTTTCTAATCTTATTACTTGGATATTTTGGATTTAACCTAGTGTTATTGATATTAAATTACAAAATTTTCCAACTTTCTAAATCATTCATAACATCTTTTCAATTTACATTAATCTATTTACCATCATGTGTACATACACATTTATTTTATATTTTTTAGCGTTGTATCCTTATGGTTTATAACATGCACTTACTAAACCCTCCATGATCTATTATAAGATAATTTTAATTAAAAAAACTGTTGTTAGGTATTTGAAGAGATTAAACATAGATTTAACTCATGTAGAGGAGCCAAAC
The DNA here is from genome assembly GCA_037957365.1 of Torreya grandis. Taxonomy (NCBI): domain Eukaryota; kingdom Viridiplantae; phylum Streptophyta; class Pinopsida; order Cupressales; family Taxaceae; genus Torreya; species Torreya grandis. The sequence continues at coordinate 424,344 of JARHVA010000968.1, forward strand.
ATATAACACAAATAAATGTTTTAGACACACAATATATTATATCTAACTCTTTATTAAACACTACTAATTTCCTATTACATCAACACATAGGTAGATCCAAAAATATAAGATATGGGTCATATATTCTAGGATATTACTACAACTACTCCTCCCATAAATATTTTACAATCTCCTAAGTTAGTGAGTTGGGTGATCCACTCCAACCACACTTAAAAACATATTATAAAAAACTCCTAATATATATAATTATTACATAACAATAATATATTATTAACTAAATCTATTAATGTATTTATTCTTAAAGTAATTTACAATGACTAAGTATTAATTAGCCTATGGGAAATAACAAACTACTAATTTACCAAATGTAAATTCTAGTCCCCAACATTACCCCCTTAATTTTTACATGGTTAAACATATCTCACTCTCTAATTGTAGTGTGAAACATCTATGTGCTCGTGATCAACTCTTCAATCGTGCAATATCAGGATTGGAAAAAACTCCAACACATTGTAATCTAATAAGTGGCTTTTATGGAGAGATATAGCCACCACCCAGCCATGAACAAAGACCTACATTTATGTTCATCCTCCACACTTTTCCTTTGATGGTTTTACCCAGATTTGACCAACAACCTTACCCCATTGATTTTGTAAGTGTACCAATAACCTTTCATAAATAGTTTTTAAAGTTTACCAAAAAACTTACATAATTGGTTTTTTAGGTTCACCAAAAACCTTACACAATTGGTTGTCCATGTTCATCAAAAATCCTATATAATTTTTTTTCACAAGTTTACCAATAATATTTACATCATGATTTATATGATACATTTTGATCAACATTCTACAATGCTTATACAAAATGGGCTACATGGGGAATACTCAGGTGAATAGGAGTGAACCTATGTTCTTATTATAAAACATATTGAAATAAGTAATGTATATATCACACCATAAAATTGAAAAACACATTTCATTAAATTATAAGTGACCCCATCACTAGTGGATAATGAGAGCCTTGAATGGCCTCGATCCTCAAATGTCTCCAAGCTCCTTCTTGAGTTATTGTTTACTTAACTAATTTAGATTTATTTATTAAGTTTTATATGTATTAGCATGTTATTAATCATTGATATTTATATGGTTGAGCATCCTCAATTTAGGTACCTACCTCATATACATCATTCATTATTTTTAAAAATATTGTCTTGGCACTACATGCATTGGATATCAGTTTCATTGAAAATGCATTCATTTTACAATTTATTTGACTCTTATGACCAAAAAACATAAATAAATTTAAATATACAAGTGACAACTTTGATTTAAACATAAACATTGAAACTTTTGATTTTGACTCCTTCATGACACACAAATAACGACTCAATAAAAAAGACTAGTGTTGTAAAAAGAATTAAACAACCCCCCCTTTTCTTAAATATATATATTTTTTATTTTATAAAATTCAAATTTAATATTAGATTAAATGCCTATTATAAAAACTATTACAAAATTTAATATAGATTAAATGCCTATACCAAATATAAATTATCAATAGGACCAAATGAAAAAAAAATTAAGAATGACTCGTAAAATTTCAAATAGGTAACACCTAACGACTCTTTTTTTTTTAAATAAAAAAATCCACATGCTATAAAATTGACTCAACATTGATACAATCATTAAATTTTATTGATTTCATATATTTAGCTTATGGCTATACACAATTATATCCTTGATTGCACTTACATGTTTTGGAAATCTTGATGTATCATGTAGTGAATACAAAGGACACCATGTTGGGATGAGCTAAGGATCACCAAAAAAATAGGTGATCAAAATAAGTCATAGTCTATGAGTTTTTTGATAGTCTAACCTAGATAGAAACATGAACTTGATACAAAATCCATGAACCTAAACTAGTATATTTGATGCATGAATTTGTCAATGGTGTTAAGCATATGAACATGGGATAAAATAATACACATAGTAATTTACCAATAGGGTGATAGAAGATACAAGAGAATGGGTGATTACTATCATTGATATATAAAGGTATGAATAATTGTGTTTGAAGAGACATGAGCTATTTATACCAATCAAAATTGAATGATAGACGCTAAATGTAGGTGTTGAATGCCATGCATTAAATACATGATCCATACATGTGTATGATGTATAAGAATATCATGCACAAACTAAATAGAGAAGAATGCAATATGTAATAAATAACACTATAAGATGTTTGACTAGTTTGGTAATGCACATGTTGCACATTTATTTGTAAACAATGATGGTACATGGAGATTTGAATACAGAGTGGTTTTGACCAGATGTAAATAGATATCAAGGATAATGGAATTAGATCATGATTAATGTAGATGTATAGGCCAATACACTATAATAAAATAATTAGGTCTTTTACACTAAAATAAAATAATAATAATAATAATAATAATAATAATAATAATAATAATAATAATAATAATAATAATAATAATAATAATAATAATAATAATAATGTATGATGAAAAATTCTAACACATGATCTTAAAACCATGAACCAGGGAAACATAGAACTATGAACTATTCCTCAATATTTATAATTATCCATCAAATAATCTTTCTCAAATAACAATGTTAGTTAATTGAAGAGATTATAGGTATATTTAATGCATGAAGAGGAGCCAATCACATAATATATACAAATATTTTAATCACACAATATATTATGTCACTCTCTATTACACACTACTAATTTCCTATTACATAGACCCGTAGGGAGAACCATATATAGGATATGGTGGTCCTATATTATATGAGTTTTCTACAATTACTCCTCACATAAATATATTGAAATATCCTATGTTATTGAGTTGGGTGATCCATACCAAAATCAGGCACAAACATATTATAAAAAACTCCTACCATATATTATTGTTACATAAAAATAATATATTATTAACTAACTATATTATCATATTTACCCATATGGTAACTTACAAATATTAAGTATTATTTACCTTGTGGTAAATAAAAAAAATACTAATTTACCTAGTATAACTATTAATCCCCAACATTAGTGTCAAGGTAAGTCAAGGTATGTATATGGTATTTTTAGTTATTCATTTATCAATAGTCATTTCAAAATTTATTTTTTATTTTTTATTTAGTAGGGTTAAAAGTTGAGTTTTGATTGGATATAAAAAATAATACATGGTAGATGTAAGTAACATAGAAACAAAGAGAAAATAGAGACAAACAAGGGAAACTAAATCCTAAAGGCACCAAATAGATATAATTTTAGATAAACATAAAAAAAAGAAGCCATACTCGTACACAACCAAAAAACTAGTGAATAGAATAGAATCCAAACACCATCTATAGAAACATACACCGTATATTTTAGAAATCTCTTGGAAACCTTTAGTTTGATACTAGTTCAAAAAATATTGGCTTTAGACCTCTTGCTTGGATCATCCTCATCATCTATAGGTTTGTTTCTCTTAGTTCTCACCTAAGTGTATTCCCTTTTCTTAATAAAAAAAAATCTATCTAAATCACTTCCCTTATTCTTTGGATCAGTTATAATGTCCCTAGCATAAACCTTTAGGTTATAAATAGTCTCGATACCTTCTAAATCAATCCTGATAAACTCTATCCACATATTCAGTTCATTAAAAAGTCTATGATTCTCCTTGAGATTAGAGACAATTTCCTTCATCAAGACATCTTGGAGACTCAGCTTCTTCTCAATTTTTAGAATAAAAACCTTGGGGACATGGCTATATTAAATAACATGATTTTCTTACACCTTGATAGGATACCTGGCAAGGTCACCAATTTTGTATTAGATCACTTTATTCCCACCACTAACTATAGATTTTCTATTGGAATTATTAACCTTCTAAGAAAACATGGCTAAAGTCTCATTCATAATCCTCCTTGAGTTCTTCTTGAATACTCTTCCATTTTATATACCCATACCAATGTATCCCTATTTTACATAGGATCCTAATGGACTAATACACAGTGGCTATATAGGCTCAAATTAATAGTAAAATAAGGAATTGATGTAGAATTTCATCCCTCCTATCACACTAGTAAGCTATCATGGTAATATCCAAACACAAGAGGAGATAAATAAAAATGATAATTGATATGTGATGTTTGAAATGATTCAACATTAAAAAATTATGGTATTAGATAATGTTGAACTTCCTCTCTAGATTAATGTAAAGCATTATTTGATGACATACTTTTCTCCAAGGAAAAGGCAAGGTATGGTGTAGATATCAATATTTGATATGGTTAATTTTATCTCCCTCATTCAAAATCAATTAATACCCTCTATTTTATTATGATTATTCTTAAAAAAATGTCCCCATTAATCAACATTCTGAACACATTTCTAATTAGTTTCTATAGACACTTATAAGGTGGACCTATACATAGAAAACTACCTCTCCTTCCAAGTTTTGGCAAAGTTGATATCTAGAATAATGTCAAATACCTTGATTATTTCCATCAAGAGATTAAATTACCCCACTTGTAGAAGATAAAAAAATGAAGAGTCAATTTTTATTATAATTTAGGAGGTGGGCTCACTCCTATTTTTGTTTTTTTCCATCTTGTTTGGATGATACCACCTAACTAGTTTGTTGAGAAAAAATAAGGAATGTGATGAATTAAGCGACAAATCCTAAACTAATTGAAATTGATTTGAATCAATGTGATGTGGATAACCCACACATTAATTAATGATAATTCATCACCCTTAACATTGATAATTCAAACATCATTAGTGACTTTAAAAATAGATATGAGTGAAAAGACTGTTACCCCAAATAATAAGGTAAGTGGAATTTAGTTATTAACATTTATTTTTAGCTATGCTCTTTTATATTACTATGTGTCTATCCTGAAGCACTATCTATGTTAAAATATTATGACATGTGATGATATTTAGGAGGGGCATATTTATACACATGATATTTTAACTTTTATCAATTAAGTGATATTTTATCTTGCAATGTCTCGTCAACCCATTAATCACCATGAGTGCACATATGAAAAGGTGAACTAAGAATAGGATAGGGTCGACTACAACTATTTTTGTGAGATATGGTTGCATAATATTTTTAACACCTTTATTAATATTATATTGACCTCCTCTATGTATTTTTCCATCTTACCTCTTTTTATAATTTCACTCCATATTTATTATATGCCCTATATCCTATTGTATTGGATAAGCTGATATAATTTTGTTCATACTTGTCCTCCCTATAATGTATCGACCTAGCCAATACAATTAGGATTATACCCTTTATCATATGTAATGCATTGACTTGGGTGATATATTATTGTGTCATCTAACATTTTTCAAATGTATTTTCCTAGAAAATACTAAATTAAGTACAAGTGTTATTTTTTAGTATTAAATCACACACACACACACACACACACACACACACACACATGAGGCACTTTTCATTCTAAAATAGATATTACACATTCATTTAGTCTACTTGCACTCATATTTCTAGTCTTAAGTATTATTTTGAGTATTTAGAGGTTTATAATATTATCTTGGAGATATATTATTGTAGTGTCTTTAAATTTCAATAGGATAAGTCAAACCAGAGAGGTACACATATTACTTTGAGTTCCCAACTAAGGATTCATAGTCATTTGTCTTACTATTTATGGTATTTAACCTGAAACATCTCTTGAAATTTTCAACTTGAGATAGAGGAGGAAATTGAAGCATATTTGATCCACCCAAAGGTAAGTAAATTTATCACTAACCTATTTAATTTATTTAGTTAGTATATTATATATTGCTTACTTATTTTTATTTTTAATGTTCATGTTCATCCTTTTTTGTGTTCCTCCTTATACCAAAAAATTTGGTAATGATACATAATTTATTTATCTTTCCATTATCACTTTAGGTTTAATATACCATCTATTGGTTGACCATTGAATTCATCATCCCCTTTATTACAACCATTATAATCGTCATTACCATAACCTATCTATCATTGAGCCATTGTGAGATTTATACCCCATATCATAGGATTGGGATTTAAAATCCTTTACTCTTCATATTTGAGTGTATATTACCCTATAATACATATATGATTATTATAAGTCCTTACCTTATGATCCAAGTATATGTAGGTTCTATTTTTATGACTTTATTCGAGTCCTAGTCTATAAAGAGAAAGAGGATAGTTATAGGTCATCTTATTATATGCATACACATGATAATGATATTTAATCATTAAATTATTAATATATAAAATAAAGTTTAAAACAAGATAATATATACATATAGCTGGAATTATTACCTCATGTACTCTAAGTTTTACATATTTTTATTTGAATAATCATCTTCCTTTTTTAATTTCTATACCCACCATTTGATGTAGGAGTATTTAAGGCCTCATACAATATTACATCAGCCAAAAATAGGAATAGGATAGGTAGAATTAAGTGGGATTGCATATATTTTATCTTTTTAGATTAGATCAATTCTATAGGATTGTGGATATTCTTGGATGTTTACACTATTACAAAATTTGAAAACATGATCTATAATGTACACCATTATAATTGAGATAGAGAGCTTTTCACAACTTTAAAATATTTAGGAGGAATGTAAATTTCCTAAGCAACAAAATATCAATTTATATTTTATGGTTTTATTACATATTTATGTGAAAATGGAAAATCAATACTATGGAGATACATTTCTTCGGTTAATGTGAGGTTTTGTAGGGAGATTTTTGTCATCATTATAAATCCATCTATAAAAAAAATATTAATGCATTATCATGGTTTTCCCATAAAATATAAAATACACTACATGCATCATGGTAACCCATGATTATACAGGAATCATGTTGACATCATATATAGATCATATGCCAAATTAGTTTATGGCATAATGTTACATTTTTTTTCTATAAAGACTACTTTTAAAGAACCTATGTATGACTGATTTCCAAGAAGGATTGATTTGGTCAAGTAATTATGATGTTTGTGATAGGTATTGGTGATGTGTTATGGAAGGATTCATTTTTGAATGTTTGATCTTTTTTCTTGAAAGTCATGGTAGATTATAAGGATTCAGTCAATAATGTACATGATTTATATTGTGGTGCATTAATCTATAACATGTTATTTTGCCTTAAAAATGTGGAAACATTTATTATTTATGATTAATTAAGGTTTTTTACTATTATTAGTGGGGTAAATTAACTTAATGTATGTATCTAGGTCTTGCATCTATATAATAATTCCCATATACTTGTGTTAAGAACTTTATCTCTGGTTTGATAATGTAGATTATATCTAATAATTTTACTTTGAGATAAATTAATTGTAAAGAATGTGAGTTATCAGAATTGGATATCTATGGATATAATTTTATAACACATCTTATTTTTATATAATGGTGATTACGTATATAATAATATTCCATCATTATGCAATCTATAATTACACATTTGAATCAATAAATAACATTATTGTTTAAATTTCCAATAGCTTTATATTACACAAGACTATAAGTTAGTCCATCCATTTATTTAACCCTAGATTTAGATAGTGTAGGGATAGATTTAATAATATATAAATAGTTCAATCATAAGGGTGATAAACTAATCTATAACCAACTAATTAATTACAAACTTAAATGATGAGTAATTTAAACTATAATGTTGAGATATGTTATATATAGAAAGTATCAAATTTTAAATATATAAAATTGATTTCAATACCAAAGAGAAATGATAATTAGTTGGGTGTGTTGTGTGAAAGTAGATATATATTTCAAACATGTGGTAAGTATGCAAGATTAATATTCTAGATCAATCTTTAGATCATAGAAATTGTGCTTCTGTAAACATGGGCACTACCATCAAATTTGGACACTACCATCAACACGAGTGTCTTATTTTGATGTAGGTGTAATAATGACTATATATTTATGAAACAAACATAGTTTTTATAGGTTTTATCTTGCCTATTTTTTGATATATTTAGATCTAGGATACATTTTGTCTCTCTTTGATAAGTTTTCAAACCTAACTCTCACCATTCTTCACACTTATAATGAGTTTACCAAAAATGGGCTAGTAGGATC